>WSYQ01000579.1:0-103512 GCA_011426435.1 Lysiphlebus fabarum
CAGAGTTGAACAAGAGCTCGAGGAATTGCGGTATCATACAATTGTTCAAGAGCAGTAAGTCATCTATTTTTATATACAAATTTACTTATTTTATATTTTATCTATTTAAAATAAATTTACTAAAATCTTGATTTACAAAAATATTAGGGAAGAAAAAGATGCACTTGTTGCCCAGCAAATGGCTTTGAAACTTGAGAGAGAAGAAAGATTAAAAGAACGAGAGCTTCAAGAAAAAATGAGATTACAATTACGTTTAGATGATGAAGCAGCACAAATTGAAGCTGAACTCGAAATGGAGAGACGTTTGCAGGAAGAAAGAGATCAAGTATTTTTGAATTTTGTTTTTAAAGTAATGTACAAGACTTGTTATCGATTCAAAATAATTTACAGGAATTGGCAAGAAAATTACAAGAAGAGGAAGAACAATCAATTGATGCTCATGATTCGCATATTGATGACCAACAAGTGCTTGATCAAAAAATGGCAATGGAAGCACAAGATGCTGAGTTAGCACGTATGCTGCAAGACAAAGAACGTGCCAAAATACGTCGAGCACGCGAACGTGCTAAACAAAAAAAGTTAGAACGCCAACAACAAGGGTTCAAAAATAATAATATAAGCAAAATAAAACTAGACCAATCTGATGATTTAGATTTAGAGATTGAACGTAGTAAATCCCACAATTATATGAGTTATACACAAAAAATAACAGACCCAAAAAGCATCCAAGTACTTGAATGTCTACCAGAAGATGTTCCCGAACTACCGAACGTCGCCACAATTATCGATCCAACATATAGTAGTAGCGGGCATCAAAGTTCGTCAGGTATTTCAAGTAATTTAGTTAGTTCTTATACATTACCAGTATCACCAGTGTCCCCATCACCATCTCATGATTATATGATAAGTACTCCTTGCTATATGCCGATACAAGGTCAACGTCGTACGCAAGTTCAATCTCTGTCATTATCCCATGAAGAAAAACAAAAACGACGTGTCAAAGATAGCTGCAAACAACAATAACTTTAACAAAATAAGAAATATATGGCTACTTCTATGTGAAATTCTAATTCAGAAATAGATTCATCCAACTTTTTTATTATTTTCTAGCAAAAAATATTCTACGCGAACCTTTTACGTAAGTGGGATGCTACGCGTTATCTACGTATTGTATTATTTTTTTTCTTTCAAACAATTTTCAAAATTTTTAAATTTGATGCTTTTTATTAAAAAAACTCTTGAATTGATAAAAATAACCGAAGACGAACAAAAATATTTTGCAATAATCTATTTTTTGAGTACATTTTTCATAGAACTAGCCACATATGCATGGGGTGTTCTGAATCAAATCACAATCAATTTTTCTTTAACTTCTCTTTTAAATTCGAAATCTTGGTTTTTTAATTTATAGAACAGATTTCTAAAATAATTTGAAAAGAAAAATTAATTCCAGAATTGAATTTCAATTTTACAATGAACTTAAGTTTTTTTCGGTTTAATCTCAAAAAAAAAAATACATATATGTAGGGTCAATTCTCATAAGACAAAAGTGATTGAAAAAAAGTTTAAAAGTAATTTTAAAACGAATTGGAGAATAAGTCGATGAATGAGAACCTGATTTAATTCTGATTGCCTCATGTAGAAGTTTCCTTCCTCACTATCGAAATCATATTGCGATTAATATATTCTTCGTTTTAATGCTGAACTTGACGAAATCGTCATAAAAAAGTGCCTTACAAATTAATATTTTGTATTAATTAGCAGTAATTATTACTGAGCAACACTGATCCCTAACAAAAAAATAATACTCTAATTATTATTGACTGTTGAAACATAATAACTATTCTTTAAACTTATACACTTAATTATTTACCACTATTTATTTTTATAAGACGACTTTGTATTTTCACCAATAAGTTTTTAAGTTACCAATTTTTACTCTTAAATTCATTGTTGAAATTCATTATTCATCTTAAATTTAATATTCATAATCATATATAGTTTTCTATTATGAATAATTTTTTATAAATAATTTTTAACAATTATTAATCATATCTCACATTTTTATATATAAATTATATATTATTTCACTGATAATATTAATTTTCATATCGTTTTAAATAGAGAGAAAAAAAAAATTGACTAAATCAACCAAAGAAATGATTGTGAAACATTCGATTCTGTAACTGACTCAAAATCAACTACTCAAATAATGAGCTTTAAATGAACAATAATCTTTTTTCTCTTTCAAATGGTATTTATATATTTTTATTATTTTTTTTTTTTTAATCAAATTTTATTGTAGTTGATAATAAAATGTCGGTGGACAACAATTCTGATTTACAAATAGATAAATATAATTAAGTTAAAATTATAGTTAGAATGATAACACTACCTGAAATTAATAATTAAGTTATTTGCTCATCATTTTGACAATAAGTAGATATTTAATTACATCATAATTTATATAAAGATTTTTTATTATCTATTCTAAATTTCGATATTATTTTTAAAAGATATTTTATCAGTATCACTATTGTATATTGGTGTATTATTTTAAATGTGCCTTTGTGGTGGCCGGAATTTTTTCTAATATTTTTTTCTTTTTATTATTATACTAATTACATTTTTAATTATTTATAGCATTGCATAGTAATTTGTATACATGACTAAAATAAATTATTTACAATCAACTTTACTCGACCATTTTATTTATTAAAAAAGAAATTACTTGAATATCAATTTACAAATGGAAATTCAAGTGATACATAGTAAGACATAGTCTATTTGTAACAAAATATATTATTATTAGCTAGAAAATTACCGAAAAAAAATTATCAGAAAATAGTCGATAATTAGTGGATAAACAATTTGTATATTAAATATTACTTATCACTTTAAACAGTACTTAAAATAAGATGGCATAGAATTCTGATGAAGAACTATAGGAAAGTTATTTTCATTCAATATAACAGTTATATTTTACCAAATTTTCCATCTACAAAAATGAAAAATTCATTAAAAAAATAACTTCCAATATAATATAATGGCTAATAACAATTAGGAAACAAAAAAAAAAAAAAAAACAACTTTACAACAAATTAAGCTAACAATTGCTTAATAACTAACAAATTTTCAGATATTATTTTTACTATTTAATTAATCAGCTAATTTCAGTAAAAAATTGATGATTTGATCATCTTTATTTTTAAAAACTTAATTTATTAATGTAACAGCAAATTAGGATTTATGTATATCATATATGTAATCAAATCATATTTTCGTATAATCAAGCATTATTTTGATGTATTTTTAAGTCGATTAGGTATACTGAATTTCGTACGATAATAACCATGTGTATACAACAATCGGCTTTGACACTTAGGTTCTTTCATAACTTCTTTGTTTGATTTTATTAATTTTTTTTCATCATCCGTCAATGGTGGGATGAAATTTATTATTTCCCTGAAAAAAATTTATAAAAAAACAAAAAATAAAAATAAATTCATCAAAACATTTTTAATAGAAAAAAAAAAATAAATAAATAAAGATAAACAAATGGTAAATTTAATTTTTTTAAAGAAAGCAATAAAAAAATAAGCAAACTGAAAATCTCATTATCGCTATACCTATGAGGTTGGCTGATATTTGGAGGATCAGACCTCGTTAGTGGAGGTGAAAATGTAAAATCAGATGACTCTACCATATCTATCAAACAGACTTAATAAAATTTAATTGACTGATTCTAAATTAACTTATTTTTTATCAATAATATTAATGATAATAATGATCATTACTTGCTTTATCACTGGGTGCATCTTTTGTCGATTTCGATAATGAAGATTCAAAAACATCATCATTATTATCAGTACTTTTTTGTGAAACTTTTCTGTTGCCGCCTCGTGGTTTTTCATTAATAACTGACTGAGTTTTAATTTCCTTTGTTTCAGATATAGAACGTTTTTTTCTGGTATTTTTTTTTTCAACCTTACTATTATTCTTACTCTCATCTTCTTCTTGAATTTGATCAATTTTAAAACAACTTTTACTACGTGTTTTTGCTGTGGCATCTAGTTGTGAGCTATCAACACTTACTGCTCTTTTACGCCTTCTTATTTCCCGTGACTCAATTCCTTTTTTTTTATCAATAACAATATTGTCAAATATTTGATTGCCTTCTTCGGAAATTGGTTGAGTCAATTTTAGGTCAATTTTCTTACTATTTTTTACGAAAGGTAAATAACTATTTCGCTGCAAAGTATCATTAGTATTGTCAATAATTACTTCTTCAACAATTACTTCTTTCAATAAACTATTTTCACGTCTTAATCGACCTCTTGTAATTCGTCTATCTGTACTATCTGTCTCAGTGTCTTTATTGGTTGTTAATATATTCTTGGACAATGAGCTTCCTCGGGTACTTCTGACTGTAGTCGAATCATTAAATTCTTTTTCTTTTTTTTTTGATAATGATCCAGTTCGTTTTCTTGTTTCGGTTACAACTTCATCGTTTGTCACTAATGATGCACGTTTTTGCTTTGTTAAAATCATATTTTCTTCTTGGGTATCATTAATTTCTTGTGATACTGAGTTTCCACGTTTTTGTTTTGGCCGCAGACTCACTACTGATTCGTCTTTTGACACTGATGATGCACGAGTTTTTCTTGAATTTATTGAATGTTTACTATCATCTAAAATATCTTTTGATATTGAAGCACTTCGTGTTTTTCTTGTTTTTAATTCAACAATTTTTATATTACTATCATCAGATTCTTTGGAAATAGCTGCGCCTTTTATTTGTCGTTTTAGTTTTTTATTTTTATCATTAGTTTCAGTATCTTGAACTGATTTATCTTTATCCACCGATTCTGCTCGTGTTCTTTTTTGACGAATTATTTCAGCTTCAGTACTATTGCCATTTTTGTTGGTATCTTTTTCAAAAAATTCTTTTTGTACTGAAGTCCCACGTCTTGTACGCCTTATAACTGATGAATCACAAATATCTGAGCTTGTTTCATCAGTTGATACAAATGATGTTAATACTTCTTTCATGAGTGAAGACTTAGAAGGTCTTCCTCTTTTTGTTGGTGTTTTCACAACTTTATCACTTTCTAAGGAAATTGGGGAAATATTTGAGCTATTTGTTTCAGCAGCTAGTGATGATGCACGTCTATTTTTATAAGTTCTCTGAATTTCCAAGCAAGATGATTCAAGAAGGGGTTCAACAGTTACTGGCGCAACTGAAGATGATCTTCTTGCTCTCATCTTACAATGTGATGATGACAATTTTTCAGTCTCTGATTTATTCAGTGAGCTTTCACTATTTATTTCAACTACAGATTTAGTCTCCACAATAGCATTTGATTGTTCAATATTTGATTCTTCAGTTTTGCTTTCATCTTCTTTTTCAAATGTAGAAATATTTTTTGTATCAAGAATGGAATTTTGACTAATTGTTTCATACACATTATTAGTATTTTGATTAATTTTAACACTAACAGTTTTCGATGTGTTCAATACAATATTGATAGTGTCTGACTCAACACCATACTCTGGAATTGTCACAAGATTCTCGTGTACTTTGTGAATTTCTTTTGTATTCGGATATTGTGAATTTATTATGTCCACGCTTTCATCGTGACTCATTGATGACTCATCATCAGTGATATTGAATGATTCAAAAAATTGGCTTGCAGCTGATTTTCTCACGTCATTGACATTTTCTTTTTTGGAACTATTATCATGAAATGGCAGAGTTAGTAATTTATTGTTCTCTATCTCCTTTGAACTATCAAAGCTTTCAAATACATCGTCATTATCCACATCACCGAGCGTGAAAACTGTTGGTTCATTATCAGAACTAGTCGACTGTTTAATGGTAACATGATTATGCATTATTTTATCATCTTGATTAAGATCAGCTAATATTGGTTCAGTAATATACTCATTCTCATCAAACAATAGTTTTGATTTTTCAGCTTTTATTTGATCGTGATTAGAAATGACTTTTAAATTTAAATTTTGCTCATTGGTTATTTCTGAATTTATGCTTTGTTTAGTTTCTAAAACGTTTTCTTGTGAAAAATTGTCTTGTTGAATTTCTGAAGCTACTGATAGACTACGGTACTCATCATCATTATCAGTAGGAATTTCATCAATAGATAATTTTATACCTGCGTCTTGAGATAAATTTACACTGTGTTCTTGAGTAATCTCAAATTGACAATCATCTTTAGTCTTATTATCATTTGATGCAAATAAATTTGTTGGCTGGCATGTGTAATTTTCGTTGTATTGATTTTTATACTCATAATTTACCGGTGAAAACTCAAAATTACTGTCAGAATCAAGTATCGTTGAAGCACAAACTGATGTATCGTGCTCAAATAAATTAGATGATTTCTGTTCTTGTGATTCTAACGGAGAACTTGTAATAACATCATTAGTCATTATTAAAATATCAGGTATTGAAACATTAACTAATTTTGTAGATTGGAGATTATTGAGAAAATTTTGATTCAATGATTTCCTCAGTAGATTACTCGAACTTGATGTTCGTAGTTTTGGTCGTGGTTTGGGTATAGATGTTTCAAAGCATGAATTATCTGATAAAACTGTGCTTTGATAAAGAGATTTACTAGTTGTATTCAAGGTATTGTTATCTTGATTTACTTTAACTTCTTCAAATGTTTCCTGAAGTTTTTCATATTCATCATCACCATCGTCATTATATTTCTCATCACTGGTTCCATTATTATTTTGAGTATCAATTTTACTGGCTTGACCAATACTAAATCGTATTTGACGTGGCTTTTTTGCCTTATATTCTTTGCTTTGTATATCACTCGCAATTGAAGAAGATGACGGTGAGTTGCCTTTTAACATTTGACGTATTTTAAGAATAGAATGTGGTTTTTCAATTGGTTGATTTATTGAATTAGTCAATTGATTTTTACGTTTAATTATTGGAGTGTCAAATGCAATACTGATATCTTCTTTCTTTTTATCTATTTCGTCATGTCGATCATGATCATCTAGCATGATTCGTCGTTTTTTGACACCTCTCAAATCACTTTCCTGGTGATTTGTTGTAAATAAACCCAACGGACGCTTTCGCAATAATTTTGTTTCAGACTCAAGAAACAAAATGCCATTTTTATCGTGTGTTTTTGATGGTAACTTTAATGACATACATGGAGCACTGATAAATGGAATCCGTGACTTTTCATGATTCAATTCTTTTGCTTTTCTTACAACAGATTCATGTATGTCACGTTTGTTTACACGATTTCGACAATGTGACATTGGATGTAACAAACTTCGTGTGTTTGTATTACCACTTAAACTCTGTTGTGATAAACTTGATGATGAGAACTTTCGAGTTATATTAGGCAGTGTTAAGTTGTAGGCATTATACATCATCAGAGAAGCAGGTTTATTAATTCTATCATTAACTTCGCTAGACTGGATGCTCGTAGGATTGATAGCTGTTGCCTCAGTGTAACGACAACGTTGAAGATAATAAAATAAACGTGTATTATCATATTTTTCTTTTTTAAGAAATTCGACAAAAGCATCTTCTTCGAATTGATTAAATGAGAGAAGAAGAACATCATTAAGATGTCCACTATCACGGCATGAATGAAAAAATTTATTCAACAATTGGCTATAATTTGATGGTGGTCGAGAATGAAATGCTGACTGGATTAAACCAAGCTCAACTGACAGCGAGACAAGGACACCTTGATCATCAATTGATGACAACGGTGGTTTTCTCACTTTGAGATACGTTAATGCCAATTTGTTCTGTGAATTTTTAAGAAGGGTTCTTATAATTAATCGATGATGCCAGTCTTTGACGTCTGAATCAGATACTAACTGCCCTGTTATTATATCCATAAATGCTTGGTAATCTTCATGATCAAGTAGCCAGAATGCCTGGGTTATCTTTATCAAACTAGGACTGAGCTTGAAGGCTGCTGGATACTTAATGAGCTGATCGACACCGGGGAATGAACCTTGAAGTAGCATAACAAGATCCATTAGCAGATAAATAATAACTTGATGCTTATTTTCGATTTCATTTGTGTCGGAATAATAACAATCAGTCAAACAACTACGTAGTAATGACTGAAGTGACTGAGGTGGATAGTAGCTAGACGATATCTGAGTTGTTTCGCAGCTTTCACGTTCCCATTGTGACATCAATGCCGGGCACTCACGCACAATTAATTCATCAATAAATAAATTTTTTGTTTTCTCATCGATATTGCATTCGGATTCATTTTGAAAATACTGACGACGTTTATCAACATACATGGCAGTTAGCCTATCAACTGGATATGGTATTTTAAAATTAAATGTCGTTGACAATGATTCTTCATCAAATTCATTTGTCTCGGGCAGCAATCCAACGTCGTAAAACCAGAGTAAAACATCAAGATATGTTGATATTCTTTGAAGAACACGTTGCTGTTGTTGTTGTTGCTCTCGTTGATCAATATTTACAGAATTCATAGAAATGTATTTAAGGACATTTGACAAGCATTCCATTTGTTGTGCAAAAGATCGAAGAATTTTTATTTCAGCTTCACCAGTGCCTATACCAGATTGATCAAACAATGGAATACAGAGCCGATGTGCTGTAAGTTTAATTGTTGAAGCTCGTTGTACACCCCAACGCAAAAAAGCTGGAAAAAGATATGCAGCACTGCCATCAGACCACTCCCTAACACATTTTAAGAAAAATGTAGTCCATTTTTGTTCAAGACACAATGTTAGTAGGGACTCACGTTGAGAGTCAACACTTGGATTCAATATATCGTTAGTAGATGCAATAAGCCCAGCAGAAAGACAACGATAATAAGTCTCTGTTGGTTGTATAAAAATTATCGGTCCTGACATTGACATTTCACGTAATATTTGTGATTGAACACCACGCGTTAACCAAACGATAATACGATTATTGTGCAACTCAAGCCATTCTAATGCCAATGAATTTGGAAATAAAAATTCTTCTGGTGAACCTTGACCTGTCTTGGAAAATTCACGTAAACTGTTTAGCATATATGAACAATTGATAATAAAACTATCACCTACTTGATCAAATGTTGTCTGATAACTTGCAATAATTGCATTAATATTATCACACTCACTGATTTTTTTAGGCATTTGTTCTTTGTACCACTGATTCAAATCGAACAAATACGTTGTACTTTCAGTTGCGATCATCAATATACTTTCTTCACCACGCTTATTACTAGAATCACACTGTTCCTGATTACTATTTCTAATTATTGGGCAAAGATTAATTATTCTACTGTCTTCTTTGAGTTGCAATTGAAATTTTAGACCTGGTTCACCATCAAGGTTGAAATAATAATTTGTGCCTTTATCTGAGTACTTACACTCAAAAAGCATTGAATACATTTTCTGAATTGGATTTTGAGACAATAAAGAAGCAGGATCGTTTTGATAGTTAACCCAAAGATAACAGAATGGTCGCGGATCATCAGTTGGTTCTAGTACTGCCAAGTGACTGATTGACAGGTTTTCCTTAATTGCTGGACTGATCCATCTGACGACACCATTATTTTGCCAAATGACAATTCGCCCAAAAATACCAGAAATAATGCAGCCAATTTTACGAGAATATATCATAGCGCTTGTTATAGTGTCATCAGACAATAAAGAAGATTCAAAGTTATCACGATCAAATTGAATGAACTTTTCCAATCGTTTATTTACCAGATTGAATGAGACGTGATTGTTTCTGCCATTTGATGTTGATTGTGATGAATTTTCATCATTAGCAACATAAATTGACAGTGGATTAAATTCACCGTTAACTACTGATGATGATGAATTACCAAGATTGTCCCAGGAATCACGCTGCAAATCAATCATAAAATGATTTAGATTGCGTACAGCAGTACAAACAATACCATTTCCATCAATAGGATAACTATCCATATGCCTATCAGCGTAATCTTCCGATTCTGAACCACTATTAATTATTGTAACTTTTTCAACACCAGCTGGTAGACGTATAGCCCTGAGAACTTGTGATGTAGTGCAATTGAAGATGCATAGTGTGCCATTTGACTCCTTAATTCGATTTGCGTCATTATCGAGACCAACAATAATTAGAGGAACTTGTCCAACCAGTGAAGGAAATTGTGCGACACATGTTATTCTATCACGAAATGTCCATGAACTCACACTTACTCCGGTCTTGACGTTAAATACGTTCAAACGTGATTGACAACTTAACCAGGCATAGTTGCAGTCATCAAAAAAACCACCAATACAGCTGTTACTACATGATAATATTTTTTTGAAAGTTGGTGAGTCGGATAAAGAAGTTATTTTATTTTCTGGTGTTAGAAACGAATTGTCAATGTCACAGTTTTGTAAATGAAGAACTTGGCGGACCTAATAAAGCAAATAAAGACTATTATTATTAATTAAAACAGTTAGATATTAGAATTTACAGATTCATATATAAAATAAAATGTACATATATGCAGTGAAATTTTGCATTATGCTTGACAATAAAATCAATTATTTGAAAAAAAATTGACAGCTATTTTTATGAAACTGTTAGAATAATTACCTCGCAATGTGAATCTTCTAATTCGTTCATGTTTAAAATGATGTTTTTGAATTACATTTATACTTAAATCTTGTAATTAACGAAAAACTTTGATAAAAACTAACCGCCTTTTCTGTCACTTTTAAGGTTGTGTTTTTTTTTAATATTACTGAATTTTACGCAAGAAGACTAGAAGTACAGGAGGAGTAACTCGCCTCGAAAATGTCAGCCTCATCTGTTAGCCAAGTAGACTTTCATGACTGCTTTTGCGGCCGGCGCATTGTATATCCATTTTTTTTTTTTAATGCGCAGCTTACACACACATAGATACATACATTAATAGGTGTGTTCGTTCACTATTCACACTGAGCGTATGCACGGAGCGTATGCAAGGAAGCGCTAGAGTCGTGCGGTCATTTGAAGAAACTTTTTTTATAAAATTTACTATTTATTTATTGTTATTTGTTTTTTTCAGTTCTTCGCTGTCTTTCATAATTATTAATTGCTAATTAGTTATGGTGTTGTTATTTTTCTTTCCGAATCCAATGCGTTAGTAAATTTTATCAATAAAGTTTCTTCAAATGGCCGCACGACTCTAGCGCTTCCTTGCATACTCTCCGTGCATATGCTCGGTGTGAATAGTGAACGAACACACCTAATGTCGAAAACCATTTTCGAGCAATTCTCAAATTATGAAGACTAGAGACAAATAGCTGGGTAGCTATTCTTGACTTGATTATCCGCAAGTTATCCCGAGCGACTGGGATAACTTTTTTGTCGCAAAACAGCAAATTTTGGCTTAATTTGTATCCTTCTCAATGGTTTACATCAAACGACTAAATCAATTTCAGGCGTTTTCATGTTATCCCGTGTAGGTGGGATAATTATGTCAAGATACCCTGGGTATTTTAAATTAATATTTGATTCGATTGTTGTAAATAAATGCATCAATTTATTTATATTTAAAGTAATCAATAGTTAATTTATTTACACAGTTATTTCATGTAAGTCATATAATATGCCTTTAACTTGTTACTGGCACTTTCAAACTTGCGCGCCACAAGATCTCATGTTGCCAAGTTTACATGACGTTTCAGTATAAGCCATGAAAGATAGTGAAATAAATGAGTTTTTTCATACTTTAATTATTAATTATAAAAAAACTAGGCTCCAAACCCCTATGATTTTTTTTTCATATGTTTCGTTTTGTCCTATTTTATAACCCAAATAGTTTTTTGCCGTGATGTCATATTGTCGATCAGAGATATTGTATTTTTATGAACTTTTTTTTTTGACAAAATCGTATTCTCCATAAGAGCCCATGTTAAAAGTTGTCAACTTTAAAAATTAATAAAAGAATAACAAGCTTCCAAACAATTACCAAAAAATTACAGAAAATGTATTAGTATTTCAAGAATCTACTGTATAAATTTCATCTCATTCTCATATTCGGAAAAAAATCGTCCAAATCCCTTAACAATAATTGTCTCTTTTTATGTCCATCTTATTCTTAAGCTATTTGTTTATTTAAAAAAAATATTCCACCTACCAATAATTGTTTAATAAATTATCTTTTTCCAAATGCATTGGAAAAAAACTGTACAAGTACTTGTAGAATTATTCTTCAAAAAATTATTTATCTAATTGTATTTGTCTCTCTAGTCTTTTGATCTTTGAAAATGACATTCAAAATCAATAATTTTGCATCTTGTCGTATTAGTTAAAAAAAATTATTAATTATTTATTTTCAATACATTTTTTAAGAAGGCTGGCTAAGGGGTGTGGAAATAAACAAACAGCGCATTACGTAGTGCGCAATTGTATAACTAAAGTGGCGCACTCTACATTTACGACGTATATCAAGCCAAAAATATTTACCCCTTCCATCGAAGTTGATTCTCCTGGTTTCTAGTCTTCTTGGCTCCGTGCATATGCTCGGTGTGAATAGTGAACGAACACACCTCTAGTCTCTAGTCTTCATATCTCAAATGCATGGAGGTCTATGAGGAGGATAATCTCTCAAAATTTACTGAGGATGACGGAATGGAGCACTTTAGTAACGCTATCGGCCACTGAAAGCGCTAGTCTTGGTCAGTACCGAAGTATTATACAATACATATGTCGGCAAGGCAACAGTGCGTCCGATATTCTCTTCTCTCACGAAGACTAGAGAAGGTCTCTAGTCTTCTTGTTCCAACCGTTTTTTTTGAGTTAAAAAAAGGTTATCTAACCGTGAAAAAACCATAGAAGAACCAAACTGTGAAAAAACCGAAATTGAACCCAACAGTTCGGTTGGGTAGTTCCGTCAGGGTAGCGAATGTAGCGTACGGTGTGGTTCAACGCATTGTATACATTATCTGGATTTCGACATTAATGTATGTATGTATGTGTAAGCTGCGCATTAAAAATAAGAAATAAATATACAATGCGCTGAACTACGCTGTACGCTAAATTCACTATGACAGGTACTAGCCTCACGCAAATTGGCTGAATGATATTATATGCGTTGAGATAGGGAGTTACTCCTTCTGTATATCTAGTGTTCTTGCTCGGGATAACTTGCGGATAATTGAGTCAAGAATAGCTGCCCTGTACTTATAGTCTTTTTGTGTACGCTAAATTCGCCATGACAGTCTACTAAGCTAACACGACTGGCTGAAATTATCGAGGTGAGTTACTCCTCCTGTCTCTTCTTGCATATACACTTGGCAACATGAGATATTCCGCTATCTTGAGGCGCGCAAGTTTGAAAGTGTCAATGTTAACTTGTTAAAGGCATATTATTCAACTTACATACCTATACGCAGTGTTGGGCTTATTTTATAAGGCCGTATTATATGCGTATTATACCGCTCTCATTTCTCGCGTCGTATAATACGTTTTGTATGGAAGTTGATAAAAAAGAAATTGGTAAAAAAAAAAGTACTCGAAAAAAATATATATCCCAGCAATAATTGTTTACAATTATACTAAATCTTATTTCGTAGCTATTTATCTATTAAACAATTATAATTAGTAATTAATTTAAAAAAAATTAAAAAGCAAATAACTGAAGGAAAAGGATGTGGCTAAAGGAAAAGAATGTAGCTAAGAGAAAAGATGCAAAGAAAATATATATCCCAGCAATAATTGTTCAGTAAATCTTCTTTTTTTGAGTACATCATTTTCCTGAGCTATATCTTATTTCGTAACTATTTGTTCATTTAACAATTATATTCAGGCGTTAATTTATTGAAAAAAATAATATGCCAATAGCTAAAGGAAAAGTATGTAGCAAATATTTCAGTGTTATAAAAAAATTTTCTTTTTAAAACAGTTATTCTATTCAACTTTCCGATAAAAATCTTATTCATCAAACATGTAAATTGTTTTAGACAATATTTAATATTAAACAGTACGTTAATATTGTTATATTTTTTTTTTTTGTTGCTTTTGTATCTTGTACATGGAGTTTTACAAGGAGGGCAATCTGTGACGTCACACAATGTATTAGAATAGGGAGCTGTTGAGGATGACGGAATAGAGCAATGTAGTAACTCTATCGGTCACTGACGGCGCTATTCTTAGTCAGTACCGAAGTGAAAATCACATGTTTTTTTTGGTTTCTACTTATTTTTGTGTCAAGATAATTTTTTTTGAGTAAACAAATAGCTAAAAAAAAAGTTGGACTCAAAAAACGATAATTTATTAAACAATTTCTGCTGGATAAAATATCTTTCTCGGTTCATCTATTTTCTTAGCTATTTTTTTTCTAAATTTTCAATAAATAAAAGTATGTAAATTATTTTTAAATAGACAAATAGCTAAAGAATGAAATGGATCCAAAAAAAAAAAATTTATTAAATAATTATTGCTGGGTAAAATATTAAAAAGACAAAATAGGGTGCAATTATTTATTTAACAAATAAAAAACAAATATACCTAAGAAAATAGATGTACTCAAAAAAATATTTTACTCAGCACTAATTATTTAATAAATTTTCTTTTTTATTGGGTCCATCTCGTTTTTTAGCTATTTGTCTATGTAAAAATCATTTACATGCTTTCATTTATTGAACATTCAAAGAAAAATTATTTAAAAAAAAAGATGCAGCAAAAAAGATATTTTATCCAGCAAAAATTGTTTAATAAATTGTCTTTTTCTGAGTAAATCTCATTCCGCAACTATTTGTTTATCCTACAATTATTAACATGTTTTTATTTATTTTAAAAATAAAGAGAAAATAGCTCTCAAAATAGATGTCCTCAAAAAAAAAATTTCTAACAAGGATAAATAGATTTCCTTTTTTTATAGTTTATCTTATTCCTTTGCTATTAATGTATTCACTAATGATAATATAAAAAATTGAATGTTATTATGTATTATTCAGTTGTATTTTATTTTTTTACACAATAGTGTATAGCCCGGTATAATACCGGTATAAAACCGCTCGAGTTTCATACTTTCATACTTTCATACTTTCATACCACTTTAGTAATGCTATCTATGAGAATTTTTATATACCACGTCGTACACCATTTTTATACTTTTTTAAAAAAATTATTTATTGCTTATTTAATTAACCAAAATTCTAAAGAAACAAGTAGCTAGAGGGAGAAATGCGTTTAAAAAGAAGACATTTCTTGTAAAATTATTGTTAATTAACAAAACATTTTAATGAGCAATAATTCTACAAAAAATTACTTTTTTTTGAAAGCATCTCTCCCTTTAGCTACTTGTTTCTTTAGCACTGTGGTTAATTAAATAAGCAATAAATATTTTTTTAAATAAACAAGTACTTTATTTATTCATCAATTTTGACAGCTGCGAGCTTTATGGTATCGGTATGGTAGAAAGTTTTGATGCCATAAAGGGCGTTTCTGAGTTTCATAGCAATATTATACCGGTATGAAAGTATTAAACCTAAAAATCATCAAATTACCCAACACTGCTAAAGGCCCTTGTCGACTAGCATAGTTTTTCAACAAAGTTCTATGCCATAGCACTTTGGTCACTATATATCACCAAAAACTCACTAAAAAATGGCCGCTGAGGACTATGCTGGAAAAATGCTGCGTGCAGCATTTTGAGCATAGTTCTGCTAACTTCACACTCGTTTTTTTAGATGCAGCCAACTTTGAAAAAAAAAAAAAAAAGGGGCATTTATAGCTTCTTTGTTGTTCTTTGTTTACAGTTGTTTACAGTCTACATTAATTGATTGATTGACTGTCAGAATATCGTATTGTCATTTGTCAACAAGAGTAAACAAATAAAAAAGGTTATGCGTTTAATTATTTTTTGTTGTGATTTTACGAATGTTGGTAGAGCTGGAATCATTTCAATAAACGATTATAACGCCGCCCTATAGCCGTCATGGCTGAACTATTTTTACCCAAGCGCTATGCCATAGAACTTTTTAGAAAAACTATCCTAGTCGACAAGGGCCTTAATTGTATTCAAAGAACGAAAATTTGGAAAACACCTTTTCAATACATATTTAAGTATATTTTTAATATATTATTATTACATGGTTAAATAAAAATACATAATCTTAGTTAGCAATTTAATAAGGTAATATACAGTACAGAAGTTACTGTTTTTTTTAAAGAAAAGCTATTTTGATAGGAGAGCTAATTTACCGGGCTACATTTCAATTTTAAATATGAATAATTTCACCAATGCACCCATATTTTCACTTGTTCTTAACTATAAACGATAATTTTTGTTTTATTTATATTGTTTTTTATATAGGTTGGTACACGGGAATTTTAACTCATAAATATATTATTTACAAAATCGTCTCATTTCAATCACTAAAACTAAAAAATATTTTTGTTTGTGAATAAATCAAGAATAGTATCGATTTAAACTTCTTAGATTGTGCAAAATCAATTTCTAACGAAAAAAATCAAAAAATTAACAGTATTTCAACATAATTATTTAATCGATTTTTCGGTTGAACCAAATTATCATAATTTTATATTTTATGTTTTTTTTTAAATTCAATTTTTTTCGACCGATTCTTAAACCATGTCGAAGATGGTTGGTTGATGATCACTAACGACGTTCGCATATCAGGATGATAATGTTTGTCTTCCATTTCTTTAACTTTGAATTTGTTCGGAACTTTTTGCCAATTTATCGCATTTTGAATTAATTGTCAACGAATGATCTGTGTTATCGCTTTCTTCTTTTTTAACGATTTCAGATTGTCTTTCCGTTAGAGGTAGTCCAGGAGATTCATGTTCTGTTGGCAAAGTTATATTCTCCGTATGGTTATTCAAATTGGATGAAGTCGTTTCTGAACTATTCATATTTAATCCTTCTGTAGTTTTACTGTGAGATTCGATACTGTGCATTTGATTTAATGCTGAAGAATTTGCTGTAGTTTTTTCAGTAGTAGATAGCTCACTTTTGTTTAACCTCGGAATATTGTTCATATCCTTAACTTCTTTGATTTCGATCATTTCATTTGATTGCAGTTTAGAGTTTTCTGCCACTTTATGTTCATGCTCTGTTTTAAAGTCTTTAAGAGTACCGCTTATGTTGCTACAAGAGGTTCTTATGTTACTAGTGCTGTTAGCTTCTTCACCTGATAAATTGGCTGGACTATTGATCATACAAGTTGATACCGCTCTATTGTTAGATGAAGAGGTTTTTGAGAGATCAGACGCAACCCCAGCCGGCAAATTTTCAGTTGGTGATATTTTCGTAAAACTGGAAGCACTAGATTCCTGACTAACTATGAGTTGATCGACTTTATTAGCGTTTCCTGCAGACTCTATATTCGCTTGTGTCTCAGTTTTTGTTAAATTGAAGTTTGAATTTGACGACGAACTTGTTATTTTCGGAGATTTTGTCGCAGCTGAATGAGAAGGTGTGCGTTGAACAGTTGGTGATTGTGAAGCTGTATTTTGTCCATAATTACTCGATGATGAAGACATGTAGCTTGTTCGTTGATACAATTTATTAATTGAGGGTGGCAAACTGCTGTGAAAAGCACTTGGAGATGCAGTTTCTAGGGGGGAACGAGTTGAGGGATTCGTGAACTTCGTTGAGTCAGAAAACGGCGGTGGGTAATGTGAGTAAATCAATCGTGGATTTGTGTTAGGTGTTGGTGATGGTATAAAAGGATTCGTAGAAAGCATATTTACTGGAGAATTTCTTGGTGATAATGGTGAGTTCGTGCTATGGCATATGTCTCTTGGGAACGGTGTATTTTGGTAGCTTCTAGTACTCGGAGAATACAGAGATGGTGAAACAATCGGACTTTTTGTTGTTGAGACGACTGGTAAAATATTTTTTGGGTCAGTTTTACTTACAGAGATATTTGATACACAATTTTTCCGATGAGTTGTCACATTTGATACTGGATTTTGTTCTTTAACCTGCTTTTGCTCTGCTTCTTTGTTATTTCCTGACCCTTCGTTCGCCATTCCATACATTGGTTTAACTCCGGATGCAGGATTTCCTAAATATCTTGGTGCGTTCCGATTTTTGAAAATCTTAGCTGGCTTTGAAGTAATCGGTTTTGAATTTCCATTTCCACCACTTTCAAGTCCCGACGACAAGCTTTGATTTTGGTGCATTTCTTTTGCTTGATTTTTTGAAGCTCCATAACTATTTTTTGATAACGTATCATTCCATGTTTTGGGAGGGTCTCGAAGGGTTTTGTATTGCGATTGTTTTTTAACAGATGAGACTCCTCCTTTGAAGATGATATTTGGTACAGGTTGTGATGTTATTGAAATTGAACTTGATGTCGGTTGACCCGATGACGTATATATTGATTTATTGGTTTTTGAATCGTTTGGTGAGAAAATTGCAGTATTACTAGGTGTGTAACATGGAACATTCGGAATATTCATAGAAATAGAAGAGTCGTTATTTGGATTAATAATTTTTTTTGAAATTTTCAAAAGATCTGGAATTTCAGGTCTTGTTTTAATTTCTACTTTATTTTTATCTCTCTCTTTTGAAGTTTCTCCTATTTTAGCACATATGTCATTTATTTTTGAAGTTCCAATTTTTGCACAAATTTCGTTCAAGTTTGTTCCTTTAGCGATAATTTCAGTTTTTCTAACTGTTGGTTTCATTAAAGAAATTGGAATTGCGTCTGGACATGGTGGAACTAAAGAAGTATATCCTGATGTTTCTGAATTTGATTTAGGATTATTTGATTTTCCTGTACCTGAAGGTGGTGTAGCGCACGCTTCTTCATTAGAAGTATCGTTCTGACTGTTATTATTATTATTGGCAATATCACTGCTAGTACTATAGTTATTATTTGATGAGCTAGAAACAGGGTTTTTTACAGCCGTAAAAGTTGGAATCGTATAAATACTTATTGGAGCACTCTTCCGCATTGCATTATTTACAAAATCTTGAACAGTATAAGTATAATTTGAAGAGCTTGATGGGCCCAAGGCAGTCGAAACATTAAGTCCAATGCTCGCAAGGTTTTCATTATTAGAAGAGATGTTATTTTGTCGTTGCTGTCGCTGATGGGTACCTTCGGAACTGTCATTGCGAGCAGACCCAAGTCCTGTGACTAATCCAGACGAATCTCTAACACGATCTGGAGATGCATTTCTGAGAGAAGTGATAGAAATTGAAACTGACGGTACAGATGATAGATTACAAAAAGTATTTGATGTTGTTTGAGGTGTGTTTACTTGCGATTTATTTGATAAGTTTGCAATTATTCCACCCCCACTGGTTCGGTTAGTTTTTTCTTTTACATCTTTTTTGGTCTCCACATTTTTGAGAACTTTTTCGAGAATTGTTTTTCTTTCCTTTTGTCCTCTTTTTGAATATGTGTTATTAACTTGGCCAACTTTTGGATGAAATTGAAGTTTAGCACTTAATGCATCGATTTTAGATCCGCTAGCTTGATTTGAACTATTATTACTCTTTGTGTTTCCACTCGATGTTTTGTGTCTCGATTCCTCATAACTTGTTGGAACTAATTCATTCTTTATTATACCAGCAGAGCTTTCTAACGATGTTTTTCCATTGTTGTCTTGATCAAAGTTATCTCTGGAAGGACTTTCATGATTGGTTTGTTCAATTTTTCCCAATATATTTTTTTCAGTTTTTATATTGTCTGAATTAGTGTTAGAAGATATTCTATGTTTTCCAGATTGTGAATCACCGGATATTTTGGGCGTTTCGGAAATTGTACATGTACTGGAATTTTCTTTTTTGGTTTTTCCTTTACATATCGTATTTTCTGTTGTTGATGCATTGGCTATTTCAACACTTTCATCGAGCTGTCGTTGATCTTCTTCAAGAGTTTCTTTTATTTCATTTTTTTTAGATTCAGGGCTTGTAATTCCTGTAACACTCATTACACCAGTTTCGGATATTTTCAACTGGACTTCTTTCCATTCTTTTTTGGATCCATCGTCATGCTCTTTGTTGAAATGTAAAGAACTTATGCCTGCATTTAATAGCGATTGTTTGAATTCTTTATTATCATCAGAAAGTTTAATACGTTTTGATGCAGATTCAAAGATCCTATAGCTGAGATGCAATGGAACTTTTCGCCTCCAATGATAAATATACATAACGTCCATGAGAGTATAATTACCATATAATGCTTCTTCTTTGTACATAATATCGACTCGGTGAACGTTACTTAATCCATATTTTGCTCTGATCAACTTTTGCAAATGAAAAACCGTTACAGCTGCTGGACACCGAAGATATCGTCGAGGTAAACTTTGTTCTTTGTTTGTGAGAGATAGGTCTGTTTTCTCGTCTTCACTTTCTGTACAAGGTATAGGGCTTTCATTTAAGGTCGGTCTATAATATTCCAGAGAAAGGCTTAAAGATTCGTCCGGAGAATATATGTGTGATTCAATTGGTTCTCCTCGAGCTTCTGGAGGCATATTAGCACGCTGAGCATCTGGGTGTTTTTTGTAGAACTCTCGGCGACATCTCATTTCACCTAAAACAAAATAAAATGATTTACTAAATTTGTAAAAAAATATTCTGACTTCGAAAATTTATAACTTACTCTGGTAGCATCCAGGAACCAGCTTATAGACTATATCTTGTAAAGTATGATCAGGTCGAATATTGAGAAGCGGCTTGCTTTTATGAACTTGAACTTCACATATTGGGCAATACTTGTTGGTGTTTAAGTATTTGACAATGCAACTTCGACAAACTGAAATTATTTTTATAGACAAAAGTATAAAATATATTACTTAAATAGAAAAAATTTTGAATAAAATGATCTATCAAAGAAACATACATGAATGTAGACATTCAATAATTGTTGTTGCATCGATAAAATATCCTTCACACAATTTACAAGTGAGTTGTTCATTTAACTTTGACAGTTTTAATCGTCCTCCGCTTTGTCCTGACATTCTACATCACATATTTAAAAGCAAACAATATATTATTAATAATGCTAAGTCAAAACGGACAATTAAATTCTAGTCAAACATTTCACATGAATTCGAAAAATTAGTCAATTGCATTGACTTGAATTAATCACTAAATAAAATTAATGATTGACCAGCTACAAACATGCTTAATAAATTGGAAAAATTGAATAAAAAAAAATCAAAATTCAAGATAATTCTTAAGTAATATTATATATATATAAAATATTTTCAAACTAATTATTTTAATTGAAGTTTATGTATGTCTAAAAAGTGGTATTTGTCACAGTTTGTATGCCATAATATCATTATGAAATAAGTTAATGATAAATATTTAATATAGAAAAATAAAATAAAAAAACTCAGGCGTCATTGCAACTAGACTGAATAAAAGGGGGTAGATTGGTAACGTACATGTATTAATATATAATATATTAATAACACTTCACTGACTTGTTAATTATTCAATGATATTCACTTTTCTAGATATACAACACTTATATATTTTTATTATAAACAATAAATAATAAATCTGAATAGCACCAAATAGTGATTAAAAGATTGAATTTACAACGAGACAAAATGTCGGATAAACAATCAAGTTTTGTATAATGAGAACATTTCTAAAAACGTTGACTGAATGACTGAATAGTCGATTTAAGCGGTGTATCCACCAGTGATGGCCGATGGGCAGTGTTGGGCTGGTATAATAACGCGGTATTATAACGGTGGTAGACCTCGGTATAATACCAGTATAATACCATTCAAGTTTCATACTTTCATACTTTCATACCACTTATATTGAAAGTATTAAATATTTTGAAGTGATTTTTTTCTAATTATTTTTTTTTATTTTTCGGTTTCGTTTGGTAAACAAAGAAATTATGATCGTTACTTTCACTAATTCATCTTATTATTGAACTCAATAAATTAAGCAAGTGTACTCTTTTTTTTAGACAATTCATTGAGCAATTATTGCTGAGTAAAATATTTATTTAATTACATTCTTTATCCTAGCAAGCTAATTGTTCTTCGATATTTAAATAATAAAAAACTTGTAAACAATTTTTAAAGTTACAAGTTTTTAAGGAGAAAGATGCAGTAAATAAAAGACAGTTTATTGAAAAAATATTGCTCGGTAAAATGTTTATAAATGTTAATTACATTCACTCTCTTAGATATTTGGTCTTTAATACTTTGTTAAATAAAAGCTTGTAAATTATTTTTTGAAGAACAAATAGCTAAGGCAGCAGATAGACTTGAAAAAAGACTATCTTACTAACATTTATTGCTGGTTAAAATATATTTTCGAATAACAAAAAAATCGAGTTAAAATAAATACTAAAATAAAATAGTTCCATAAGCCAAAAATTGATATTCTTCGAGTCATGTTATTGCTAATATATTATATATCTATCTATGAACAGTTTAATTGATTATATAGTATTTATTTGTTTTTAATTTTTAATTTTCTCAATATTAGAATTTTCTTCCTCACAAGCATGAAGGTCTACAAGGAGCGTAAACTAGCTGATTTTACTGTCGCCGACGGAATGGAGGAAGTATAGTATATAAAGTAGCCAAGGATATCAAATTCAAAAGTAAACCAAGTGGAAAACAAAAAATAATCTCACAACTTGAATCTGTGATGATGTACAAAATTTGATTGTCGAACCATTTGATCATGATTATGCTCGGCAGTATACAACTGATAAAGTGAAATCCTACATTTCTGGATACATTGTAAGGGGAATAAAAAAAATTACAAAATGTGAGAGTTGTATTTTAAATTTAACCACTGATTTATCATCAGATAGAGACGAATTAATTGAATTGAAAAGTAGCGGAAAGTTGCTCAAGCCAAGTGATAATTTGTTTCAAATAATACCTACAGCTGAAAACTTGATACTTTTTACTATGTACGAAGAAGATTTAATAGTTGATTTGGTGTCACATATTTTTAGTGAGTCTCCGTGAGTCTCACCAACAGCCTATACTCTAAGATAGGAGTTCATCCTCCTTGTAGTAGGAATGTGCGATAGTTGAAAAAGGACCGATAATAATATATCTAACAAAAAACAAAAA
This sequence comes from Lysiphlebus fabarum, assembly GCA_011426435.1. NCBI lineage: Eukaryota > Metazoa > Arthropoda > Insecta > Hymenoptera > Braconidae > Lysiphlebus > Lysiphlebus fabarum. The sequence goes on from WSYQ01000579.1 coordinate 23,057, forward strand.
ACAAGTATTTTCTACACAAAAAAGTGTCAAGTATTCGGAATTGTAGTCAATTTGTAATATAACTTGTTTTGTCATTAATTGACTTTTTGATATAAAAAAAAATATGATACAATAAAAATCAACGAAGAAATTTTATTTTCTTACATGTAGTTAAATCTAAATTGTTGATAAAAAAAAAAATTAAATCAAATAAAAAAAAAAAAATTATACTTGACCCCACGTAGTTTTTTTCTAAATTAAAAATTGAATTTTAAGCCAACATTATTTAATCCCATGTATAACGAAGTCAAGTATAATTTATTTTTTTTTATTTAATTTAATTTTTTTTTCTTTTTCAACAATTTAGATTTAACTACATGTATCGAAAATATCAAAAAATTAATTAATGACAAAACAAGTTACATTACAAATTGACTACAATTTCGAGTACTTGACTCTTTTTTTTGTACAAAATACTTGTTTTTTGTTTTTTGTTAAATATCAGATCTTTTTGTAAAGTTTTTTTTGTAACATACACAATTTATATATCATCAAGTTTAATTTTTATTTATAATTATTTTACCGGTGTATCATTTGATGTTTATTATTTTTAATATACAATATTGCAATATTTATCATATATTCATATGTCAACTCTGCAGTGCAGCCAACAAAAATGAGCAAGTGAGAAAAGTAAAAAAAAAAAAAAATTTATAATCTTATACTGTACTACCAACTTAACAAAATCAGAAATCTGGTTTTTCAGCCAAAAAATCGCAACCGTTAATTTGATTGTTCAATAAAAAAAAAAATAAGCCACTAAAAAATCTGATTTTTTTTTTAAAAAAAAGCTTGACATCGATTTATGGGATCATTACAAAACCCCGTATTTTTTAATTGATTCCATCATATTTTAATTGAATCATAAATAATTGGGGACGAAGAGGTCACCAATGTGACGTATATAATAAGGCACGGTAGTTACTCTTACACACACATATATATTTCCTTTCTCATACTTGACTCGAGGCACTACCGTGCCTCTTGATGTACTGTAATTCATATTGGCTGGAAATAGTTCACTATATGCCACCAGATGCCATGGTGAATAGGTCCGATCCCTATACGCCACTAAATGGTATAGTGAATAGATAGTTCAAATCTCTTGACATTAATGAAAACAAGGCCATATATGCGTTGAGATAAGGAGTTACTCCTTCTGTATATCTAAGGTGTGTTCGTTCACTATTCACACCGAGCATATGCACGAAGCGTATGCAAGGAAGCGCTAGAGTCGTGCGGGCATTTGAAGAAACTTTTTTAATAAAATTTACTATTTATTTATTGATATTTGTTTTTTTCAATTCTTTTGCTGTCTTTCATAATTATTAATTGCTAATTAGTTATGGTGTTGTTATTTTTCTTTCCGAATCCAATGCGTTAGTAAATTTTATCAATAAAGTTTATTCAAATGGCCGCACGACTCTAGCGCTTCCTTGCATACGCTCCGTGCATATGCTCGGTGTGAATAGTGAACGAACACACCAGGGTAGCTATTCTTGACTCGATTATCCGCAAGTTATCCCGAGCGACTGGGATAACTTTTTTGTCGCAAAACATGAAAATTTTAGCTTAATTTGTATCCTTCTCAATGGTTTACATGAAACGACTAAATCATTTTCAGGCGTTTTCATGTTATCCCGTGTAGGTGGGATAATCGAGTCAAGAATAGCTACCCTGTACTTTTAGTCTTCTTGTGTACGCTAAATTCGCCATGACAGTCTACTAAGCTAACACGACTGGCTGACATTTTCGAGGTGAGTTACTCCTCCTGTCTCTTCTTGCATATACACTTGACAACATGAGATATTCCGCTATCTTGAGGCGCGCAAGTTTGAAAGTGTCAATGTTAACTTGTTAAAGGCATATTATTCAACTTACATACCTATACGCAGTGTTGGGCTTATTTTATAAGGCCGTATTATATGCGTATTATACCGCTCTCATTTCTCGCGTCGTATAATACGTTTTGTATGGAAGTTGATAAAAAAGAAATTGGTAAAAAAAAAAGTACTCGAAAAAAATATATATCCCAGCAATAATTGTTTACAATTATACTAAATCTTATTTCGTAGCTATTTATCTATTAAACAATTATAATTAGTAATTAATTTAAAAAAAATTAAAAAGCAAATAACTGAAGGAAAAGGATGTGGCTAAAGGAAAAGAATGTAGCTAAGAGAAAAGATGCAAAGAAAATATATATCCCAGCAATAATTGTTCAGTAAATCTTCTTTTTTTGAGTACATCATTTTCCTTAGCTATATCTTATTTCGTAACTATTTGTTCATTTAACAATTATATTCAGGCGTTAATTTATTGAAAAAAATAATATGCCAATAGCTAAAGGAAAAGTATGTAGCAAATATTTCAGTGTTATAAAAAAATTTTCTTTTCAAAACAGTTATTCTATTCAACTTTCCAATAAAAATCTTATTCATCAAACATGTAAATTGTTTTAGACAATATTTAATATTAAACAGTACGTTAATATTGTTATATTTTTTATTTTTGTTGCTTTTGTATCTTGTACATGGAGTTTTACAAGAAGGGCAATCTGTGACGTCACACAATGTATTAGAATAGGGAGCTGGGTAGCTATTCTTGACTTGATTATCCGCAAGTTATCCCGAGCGACTGGGATAACTTTTTTGTCGCAAAACATGAAAATTTTAGCTTAATTTGTATCCTTTTCAATGGTTTACATCAAACGACTAAATCACTTTCAGGCGTTTTCATGTTATCCGGTGTAGGTGGGATAATCGAGTCAAGAATAGCTACCCTGTTGAGGATGACGGAATGGAGCAATGTAGCAACTCTATCGGTCACTGACGGCGCTATTCTTAGTAATTACCGAAGTGAAAATCACATGTTTTTTTGGTTACTACTTATTTTTGTGTCAAGATAATTTTTTTTATTTTCTTAGCTATTTTATTTCTAAATTTTGAATAAATGAAAGTATGTAAATTATTTTTCAATAGACAAATAGCTAAAGAATGAGATGGACCCAAAAAAAAAAATAATTTATTAAATACTTATTGCTGAGTAAAATATTCAAAAGAAAAAATAGGGTGCAATTATTTATTAAAAAAAAAAAAATAAATATACCTAAGAAAATAAATGTACTCAAAAAAATATTTTACTCAGCAATAATTGTTTAATAAATTGTCTTTTTTTGAGTTAATCTCATTCCGTATAGCTAATTGCTTTTCAAAAATAATTTTCAGTCATTTATAATTTAGATGCATCCGTAGACAATATTAATTTCTAAATAAATAAATGTATTTTATTTTTTTACACAAAAAAAAATACTTTAATTGAGCCACACAATAATAATAACATATGACCTTGACTTCGGTACCTACCAAGACTAGCGCCATCAGTGGCCGATAATGTTACTAAATTGCTCTATTCCGTCATCCTCAGTAAATTTCGAGAGATTATTCTCCTTAGGTGTGTTCGTTCACTATTCACACCGAGCGTATGCAAGGAAGCGCTAGAGTCGTGCGGCTATTTGAAGAAACTTTATTGATAAAACTTACTAACGCATTGGATTCGGAAAGAAAAATAACAACACCATAACTAATTAGCAATCAATAATTATGAAAGACAGCAAAAGAACTGAAAAAAACAAATAACAATAAATAAATAGTAAATTTTATTAAAAAGTTTCTTCAAATGACCGCACGACTCTAGCGCTTCCTTGCATACGCTTCGTGCATATGCTCGGTGTGAATAGTGAACGAACACACCTATTATAGATCTCCATGCCACTGACTCTACAATCTACCTCATTCATATGAAGGCCTTTGTCGACTAGCATAGTTTTTCAACAAAGTTCTATGCCATAGCACTTTGGTCACTATATATCACCAAAAACTCACTGAAAAATGGCCGCTGAGGACTATGCTGGAAAAATGCTGCGTGCAGCATTTTGAGCATAGTTCTGCTAACTTCACACTCGTTTTTTTAGATGCAGCCAACTTTGAAAAAAAAAAAAAAAGGGGCATTTATAGCTTCTTTGTTGTTTTTTGTTTACAGTTGTTTACAGTCTACATTAATTGATTGATTGACTGTCTGGGGAGCGTTCGTAATGGCGATTCGGCGGGGTTAGAGTCAGTGGGGATAAGTTAACTCCGAACTACAACCCCGTCCGTTCGTAATGGCCAGGGTTAGTGTTAAATTAACCCTGGCACATAAACAAATGGAAACAAAGAGTCTCATTTTTTTTAACAATAAAAACAAGATTTATTTTAAACAAATTTTATTTGTTTGACACGATAACACAATAATAAATCTTGTTTTTATTGTTAAAAAAAATGAGACTCTTTGTTTCCATTTGTTTATGTGCCAGGGTTAATTTAACACTAACCCTGGCCATTACGAACGGACGGGGTTATAGTTCGGAGTTAACTTATCCCCACTGACTCTAACCCCGCCGAATCGCCATTACGAACGCTCCCCAGAATATCGTATTGTCATTTGTCAACAAGAGTAAACAAATAAAAAAGGTTATGCGTTTAATTATTTTTTGTTGTGGTTTTACGAATGTTGGTAGAGCTGGAATCATTTCAATAAACGATTATAACGCCACCCTATAGTCGTCATGGCTGAACTATTTCTACTCAATGGTTTAGAGTGAAACCGTCAGGAGAAGATCACGATGATCAATCAGCGCATGGGCGAGAATATAACGATACATGGAAAATCTGTATGGGTGCGTTCTGTAAGGGGACCGCGGTCCTTTTTGGCCATAATCAGAGTAGATCCATAAAAACTAAAAATCTCCCTAGAAATTCTTAAAAAATAATCAGTCTCATGTATATTAAACCTTTCTATGTGTGCATTGTTATTGTTGTGGATTGTGGTGCTTACCAGTGCTTACTGAGTAAAATTATTACAACAATAAATTTGTTAATAACAATTAACAAAATGGAAAAAAAAATTTCACTTCAAACACATTATCTGTTAACTGATGTAGATGGTAATGTTCTTGTTGAAAATGAACAGTTGAACTAATTACCAAGTTTATCAACAATAAAATATGAACCTTCTAAAATACCTCCAATATTCACTTTATGTTTTAGGCATTAACTTTAAAAAAAATAAAATTTACGGGCTAAGTAATTGGTATAACAACAATATACACTTACCATTTTAATTGCGACAATTTTTTTTATGCCAAATTATTTTTTTTTTGTAATATTTCAATTATAATTTCAGTGTTTACGTTTGTTTATCTTTGTTTACGTTTTGTAATAGATAGCAGTGCTGACACTACAACGAAATTAAATTCACCATGATAAACCACGCCTATTTTCGGTGGACCGCGGTCCTCTACGGAACGCACCCTATATGTATGTGACTGATTGAAAAATTCGGTAAAGAAAGGGAAACACAGACACGCAAATTTTATATGTATTGATATGTATAACTGAATTCTGGCGCATGCGCTGATTGATCATCGTGATCTTCTTCTGACGGTTTCACTCTACATCAAACCTCAAACGACTAAATCAATTTCAGGCGTTTTCATGTTATCCCTTGTAGGTGGGATAATCGAGTCAAGAATAGCTACCCTGGTATTTGTCGGCTAAATTCAAGGTGCCCTCCTTATTCACCTCCATGGCATTGGATCATATAGGAATTACATGGAAAATTTAAAAACGATGACAAAATTGATAAATTTATCAATTTTGACATCGTTTTTTCACCCAGATTTTTGCTGGTATTACAGGGAAAATTGCAAAGCGAAAGAAAAATTATTCAATACGGGACCGTACTTTCAAAGTCACCTTTCTCTTTTTATATTTTTACATATTCTTTAAATAAAATTTTTTCTATGAAAAATTCAATCTTATATGAAATCCGTATATTAATACAAAGCTTTCAACAACATTTTTTTTCTTTTTCAGTATAAAATTCAGTGGACAGACTCAATAGTCACGTTGGAAATTTTATTTGAAAATAAGTTTATTTTCAAATTCAAGTTCTTCATTTTTATTCAAACCCTGAGATTTTTACCAATCGAGTCTTATCACAATTGACTGTTCAATTTTGTTTTTTTTTATATAACTGCAAAACCACATCATTAAAACATTGAATCGATAATGCATTGAGGAATAGTTTTGTTCATGTATATTATTATCAAAATTTTGTAGTGCAAGCTGGTTTTCAAGTTGGGATTTGTAGAGATCTAATGAAATATGAGTTTTAATATTATATGGCACGGTCGACACGAGTTGAATAATCTTCAGCAATTGAATTCAATAAGTTTGATTTATCTTGAGGGAATGGAAAATAATTATCATGCAACATCAAAGGTATTTTTAATTTTAATTAATTATTCAATGCTCAATGTGGTATTACTCATAGTTATTAAGTGCTACCGCAATATTATCACTTATAATAATATTCTTAATTTTGAACTGATTACTTTTTTTTTTGTTGCTGTTAATTATTTTTCTGATTGACAGTCCACTATTTAAACAGTGTCAAGTTGAAGCATGAAATATAAAGAACACGTAATAAACCATAAATTCAAAACTTGAAACAATAATTAAAAAGAAAATGTTGACAATAATTGTTCTTAAAAACCACTAAAAGTTTTGTGAAATGAAATCGTTCAGTGAATTTAAATCGGAAGACAAGAGACAAAAACATTAATTTACTATCGTCTCATTACTTTATAAAAATGAATTCTGTTTCACTTTTAGAGAAATTTATAACGTTAAAAGTGAAATAGGATCGACGAGCTATTTTTCTGAATTCCAATAATTGCTCAAAATAATCATCTAAACATCAAAATCCACCAGGGTAGCTATTCTTGACTCGATTATCCGCAAGTTATCCCGAGCGACTGGGATAACTTTTTTGTCGCAAAACATGAAAATTTTGGCTTAATTTGTATCCTTTTCAATGGTTTACATCAAACGACTTAATCATTTTCAGGCGTTTTCATGTTATCCCGTGTAGGTGGGATAATCGAGTCAAGAATAGCTACCCAGTATGAAATTCAATAATAAATTTTTAGACAATGAAATGAAATTTCTACTTCAATACTTGCATAACATTCAACAAACATTCAAACCTCAACAAAAGAATGATAATTTTCTTATGATCGTGAAAAGAAAGAAATAAAAAGTAATACTCAATATAAGAAAAAAAAATCATTTCTTTATATGTCAATGTAAAATACGAAAAAACATTTTTTTTTTTTTTGTTTGTTTGTTTGTTTTATCGGTTCATCGAAAATAAGTTTATATAAACTTTGGTATTTGATAATGTTTTATGGTACATTATTGTCTCTTGTCGACTGCTGATTAATTTTTTTTTTTCAAATTTTTGAATTATATTATTCTTATATAGACTGGATTTTGGTTCATTAAAAAAATAGTAAACCAAAACCAACATAAATGCTCCAAAAGAAATATATTGAAAACACTTTAGAAGTAAAAGAGAGAGAAAAAAAAAAAAAAAACAACAAAAACAAAAACAAAATAATAGACATTGTGAAAAAAATGTATGTGAATATTAATATTTTAAGGTCAAGACTTGGTCAAATTAAACTGAACTGCACGTAAATACGTTAATTAATTTTTTTTTTTTTTTTTTTTTTTTGTTTTTTTTTTTTTTTTTTTTTTTTAAAGCCTGAAATATGTTTGACTTCTATTTCTACGCTTCATGATTTTTTCACAAAATAATGATTATACGATTGTAGCTGATCCACCAGTAGGTTGTTCATCTTCGGAGTCACATACCTTAATGTATTTACTTGTTATCAAAAGAAAGTGTGTCCAGTAAGCTCATCGGTTATTTTTTTATTACTTTTTTCTTATCAATGGTTTTGTTCGTTTATTTGATTGATGTTTTTCCAAATTATTACTTATTGTTGCTGTTGTTATTTAAAGTGATCTTAATTGCTGCTGCTCGATTATCAGCTTAAAACTGACATTAATATTTGCATGCGAACGTTCGTTCATTTTATCATTCTAAGGAGTGCCGAATGGTGGTATGGAGCTGTTAAATTATCTTACGCTGTACTCTCGGAGGTGGTGTTCTGCACAGACTGACCCTCCTTATATATTGAAAAAATGAATAGAAAGAGAAAAAATTTGAACCTTGTTTTATTTATGATTTATCTTTAATATAAATCAACAAACCTGATTATCTTGGCTTCTTGGTCGTCTACCTGGACCACCACCTCTACCACCACGATAATTACGACGAAAGAAACGTCGGGGTGCTGATCCACCACGTCCTCGTCCACCACGTGTTGGTACGCTACCACCTTCATTACCGCCTTCACTTATTTGCTCGCCTTTGTTATAACGAGATTCATTTGCATCACCGCCATTTTCGTTTTGCTGTTGAGGGGGTCCTGATCGTCTACCGCCACGATAATAACCTTCGTTGTATGTGCGTCTTGGTCGATAGCGTCTTTGGCCATTTCCATTGCCACCACTACCACTGTTTTCGTTGGTATTTGCTTCATCACTTTGTTGTTGTTGTAGTTTTCCACTATCTACAATTAAAAAAAATATTTTAATTGATATTATAGAAATAACAAAGAAAAAAAAAATACAAATATATATATTCACAACAGTATTTACCAGACTCACCATCCTGGGCATCCCGTGGTCTACGTTGAGGTCTGGATGACATACGTTGACGATAATACCATGCACGGTAACCACGGCGTTTATCAGCAGCATATGGAGAACCCTTAACTGGTTCGCCATCAGGGCCTGTTACATTTGCAGCTTCATGACCCTTTTCACCAATTACAACATCAAATTCAACAACTTCACCATCGCCAACGCTTCGAACAGCCTTTTTTGGATTGTTCTTGGCAATCGCAGACTGAAAAGTGATTTGGAACAATTAAATAACTGGCTATTACTAAGTAACACAAATATTTTCTTTTCAAAATGCTAATTGTTCTAAGTGACAACTTACTTGATGCACGAATACGTCTTCTTTGATGTCATCTCTGTAACAAACAATAATGGAAAATTTTATCAATGTGGTAATATTGTTTTTTTGTACTGCACAAAAAATAAACGTTTTTTGTATCCGTAATTAGAAAAATTAGTGGGACAATAAAAAAAAAAATCATATCAAATTCTCTTCAAAACGCGTCTCACTATGATGTTTCTGAATAAGCATAGCTTGTAAATATATTTTCGAAAAAAAATAGGGGAAAGCATGAAAAAGTGAATTACTAAAATCAATATTATCAAAATTACAAAATTTTTTTGACACTTAATTTCCGTAGCAACAGACAGCTGCTCAGAAGTTAAATGAATAATATGAATGTAATTCATTAGACGTTATATAATATATCATGTTATTAAAACTTAAAAACAAATGTCAAGCAGTAAAAAATAAGTCAAATGTAAGTAGTCACGAAAGTTAATATTAATACAAAAATTAACAAACAAATAACTAATATTAGTTAAAAAAAATCAATGTCAAAGAGTACTAGAGCAAACCTTAATACCATACAGTATATTAACATAAAAAATGTTAATATACTAATTGAAAAAGTTTATCTGTAAAATATGTTTTGTTCAGTTTTCATTTGTTTTTTTTGATTGACTCACCTGTTGATAAAACCGTAACCACTCTTCACATTAAACCATTTTACTGTTCCAGTTACTTTGTTAGCTGCAACGTAAAACAAAAAAAATATTTAGTTTGAACCAATTGCATAGTCAATGTGCTCAACATTTTTAGACAAAAAAAGACGGTAATATATTATTTTATTTGATATTGTGTATCGTATATTTTAATCTCAAGGGATTTTTAAAAACACCTTCTCATCTCAATGTGCTTTTGAATAAAGCAGAGGTTATACAATTTAAATATTGAAACCTTTTAATTACAAGAAAAAATAACAGTTAGGTATCTGAACCAACTTACTTCTAAACTCAAAACGCCCGCCATTTCCAAGCATGATAATAATTAACAACAAATAACATAAGTATTGATTAATATTTATACGAGATAACAATAGACAACTGTAATGAAAGCTAATCATGTACTATCTATTTTTGATAAAACAGACTAATTATTTTAAAAAGTACAAATAATGGTCTACTGGGGAAAAATAATATATTCATTAGGCATTTTCAAGTATTGAAGGTTATAAACGTGGTTGGATTTAATTGGGAAAGCTAAAAATTACTGAACGAGCATTCAATTTCGGAGCACGCAAAAAATATTTCGAATGTTTTTTTCTAAAGAAAAATAATAAAACTTATTTATTAATTAATTTAATGATTAAACAATAAATGTATAAGCATAAATAATGTAGTGAATATCAATCGATTAAATTGAAAAACAATTGTTTGGAAACTAATATCAATCAAATCAATGGCGTTTCTTAAATTTACTCAAGTATGACATACATGAGATCTACGCATAGACTGCATAGGCATTGAATAGCCCAAAAATTTGATCGCGTCACTCTTTTGTCATTTATATTAAGAGATGAAACATCACAAAAAAAAAAACTGAATAAAAAAAATATTCACTTTGAAATTAATGACTTGAAAATTATCAATAACAAAATTATACATCAATTGCTTATGTTGGAGTTCATAAAAAATTCTGAAATTAATTAAATGAAATGACAAAATTGCAAGCCCCGGCAAACCGGCCACATGGTTTATGAAATAAAATGGGCGCCATGCACCAAAATCAGAAGATAACCGAATACTTAGAAGTTGAAAATTAAAGCAGTATTGAAGAAAAAAATAATTGACTAAAATAAATTTTAAATAATTACTTACCAATAACCAATTTTTGTTGCTTGGCTTGTTCGGGCTGTTTTTCCGGATCAGCCATGATGGTGTGGTGTTTAGATGTTAGACACGCTGCTGCCGTACCAAGATCTACCAGTAGTGCTGTTAGTTCACTTCTAGAATCGAGATGTTCCGAACATGGCTACGATATAAGCAACCACGAAAATATATATATCACACAATGAACGCAACAAAAAGTCCTATTCGTTCTCGCGAGCGGCGCTGAGCTTATTCGGCCAATCACAGCTTTCGATTCATTTTCTCTTACAATGTGTTTGCGATACGTAACGCACGATCATGAAGGTCTACAAGAAGCGTAAACTATCTGATTTTACTGTCGCTGACGGAATGGAACAATGCAGTACATGTCGTATCCAAGAATGGCACTCGCGTTTGCATGGTTCCATGTTCACGTGTTGTTTTTGTTTACATTTTGACATAGATTTGTTACAATTGTTAATGTACATGATAAATTGACAAGTAAAAAAATAACTATTGAATAATTAATTTAACGATTTAAAATATAATCAACAAAAAACTAATCAATTAAATATAAATAAGTAAATACATCAATAACTAAGTTCTTAATTTCTTTTTAATATAAAATCTACAAAAAACAAAAAAAAAGTATTTTGTACAAAAAAAAGCGTCAAGTACTCGAAATCATAGTCAATTTGTAATGTAACTTGTTTTGCCAGTAATTAATTTTTTGATATAAAAAAAAATAGAAACCATAAAAACTAAGGGTGAAAATTTATTTTCGACACATGTAATTAAATCTAAATTTATAAAAAAAAAAAAAAACAATAAAAAAATTATACTTCACCCCACGTAGTTTTTTCTATATTAAAAATTAAATTTTAAGGCAACAATATTCAATCTTATGTATAGCGGGGTCAAGTATATCTTTTTTTTTAAAATTATTTTATTGGAATTTCCAGCACAAATCAAAAACACGGATAGAACCTTGAAATTCTACATATGCTTAAATTTTTTCATAATTTTCTTGTAACTAATTACTTGGTAATTAATTAGTAAAGTATAGGCTACTTTTTTGGAGGTTAAACATAAGTTCTTATGGAGAGTATGAAGACTGGAGACCAGAGTAGCTATTCTTGAGTTGATTATCCGCAAGCAAGAAGACTAGAAACCAGGAGAATCAACTTCGATGGAAGGGGTAAATATTTTTGGTTTGATATACGTCGTAAATGTAGAGTGCGCCACTTTAGTTATTCAATTGCGCACTACGTAATGCGCTGTTTGTTTATTTCCAAACCCCTTAGCCAGCCTTTTTAAGAAATGTATTGAAAATCAATAATTAATAATTTTTTTTAACGAATACGACAAGATGCAAAATTATTGATTTTGAATGTCATTTCAAAGATCAAAAGACTAGAAAGACAAATACAATTAGATAAATAATTTTTTGAAGAATTATTCTACAAGTACTTGTACAGCTTTTTTCCAATGCATTTGGAAAAAGATAATTTATTAAACAATTATTGCTAGGTGGAATATTTTTTTTTAAATAAACAAATAGCATACGAATAAGATGGACTTAAAAAGAGACAATTATTGTTAAATAAAAAGCAATTATTATTTAATAAATTATCTTATTTTAAGTAGATCTCTTTTCTTAGCCAGTTATTTATTTAAAAAAAATTTCACTTATTTATTTGATGAAATATTCAATGTATCAAAAAAAATCTTTTACCCATCAATAATTATTAATTAAATTTTTTTTTTTTGATTACATCTCATTCTTTAGCTATTAATTATTTATTTTTAATGCATTTTTTAAAAAGGCCGGCTGAGGGGTGTGGAAATAAACAAACAGCGCATTACGTAGTGCGCAATTGAATAACTAAAAGCGCGCACTCTACATTTACGACGTATATCAAGCAACTCCCACTCTTATAGTTGATTCTCCTGGTCTCTAGTCTTCTTGTCCGCAAGTTATCCCGAGCAACTGGGATAACTTTTTTGTCGCAACACATGAAAATTTTGGCTTAATTTGTATCCTTCTCAATGGTTTACATCAAACGACTAAATCGTTTTCAGGCGTTTTCATAGGTGTGTTCGTTCACTATTCACACTGAGCGTATGCACGGAGCGTATGCAAGGAAGCGCTAGAGTCGTGCGGCCATTTGAAGAAACTTTTTTAATAAAATTTACTATTTATTTATTGTTATTTGTTTTTTTCAGTTCTTTTGCTGTCTTTCATAATTATTAATTGCTAATTAGTTATGGTGTTGTTATTTTTCTTTCCGAATCCAATGCGTTAGTAAATTTTATCAATAAAGTTTCTTCAGGCCGCACGACTCTAGCGCTCCCTTGCATACGCTCCGTGCATACGCTCAGTGTGAATAGTGAACGAACACACCTTATGTTATCCCGTGTAGGTGGGATAATCGAGTCAGGAATAGCTACCCAGAGGTGCGTTCTGAAATACAAGATTTACGGGGTAGAGTTAGGCGGGTTAAGTCGACACCAGACTATAAACCCGACCGTTCTTAAAGGAATGAGGTAGACTGTAGAGTCAGTGGGTTAAGATTCACACACACTTACGCATAAGAAATTCAATATAAAGCGGTGTGTCCACACGCATGTTTTTCGTGCAAGTTTTTGCTGCAAGGCCTTGCACTACTAGATTATTACTAAACTGTTCAGTGATATCTAGGTAAGATTTAGTTGTGTTTGGTAATAAATGATTTTGCAAGAAAAATCACCAAAAAACTTGCGTGTGGACACACCGCTTTATATTGTGTGAGTCTTAACCCACTGACTCTACAGTCTACCTTATTCATTTAAGAACGGTCAGGGTTATAGTCTAGTGTTGACTTAACCCGCCTAACTCTACTCCGTAAATCTTGTATTTCAGAACGCGCCTCCGGAAAGTCAACTCTATGGAGCGGGGGGGTTAGGCAAACGGGACCAAAACGTCGTACACTTCTCTATAGAAGGAGGTTTCATAAACATGCCGTTTCAGCGCTGATGTCGACCTCAAACCACTCACGCATAAAACTATGATTAATGCACAGGTTTATTTGAGTAAAACATAACCATTTCATCTGTCAAAAAAATCACTTCAAAATATTGGATACATAAATTTTTTTTTTAATATTAAAACGTCACAAAAAAAAAACGCTAACAACACGAAAGCCGAAAAATTTTTACAGTTTAATATTTTTTTATTAGTGTGGCCACTGATTGGCTAGTTTTGGTTTTATTAAAAATTATATAATTATAATAATAATATATTTGTTCTTGATAAATTCAGTACAGAAGAAAATTTAATGTAATGTAAAAAAAAAACTATTATTGGTACAATTACTCTTTAAAAAATTATTTAAACAACTGCATCTATCTTCCTAGCTATTTGTTAGAATTATAAATGCATTCAAATTTATATAAAGACATTTTTTATATTAACAAATAGTTACGAAAAACGTTGCAAATTAAAAAAATACAATTTCTAGTACAATTACTCATTAACGAAGTATTTGAACAACTGCATCTTTCTTCCCATCTATTTGTTCTTAATAAATGCATTTGATTGTTGTATAATAGTTATTAATTGGGTTGGCAGCCATAGACCACTCAATGCATTAAGTAAAGGACTTTATCCTGCTGCTTACCCCTGGGGTAAGTTCCAAAACTTCGTTCTGGGAAGGTATTCTTGACTCGATTATCCCACCTACATGGGATAACATAAAAACGCCTGAAAATGATTTAGTCGTTTGATGTAAACCATTGGGAAGGATACAAATTAAGCCAAAATTTTCATGTTTTGCGACAAAAAAGTTATCCCAGTCGCTCGGGATAACTTGCGGATAATCAAGTCAAGAATAGCTACCCTGGTCATATATGTAATACTACTATATTGCTATCATCATATCTTTCCAATAGTGGAGATTCTCTTTAGGCAAGAGCGTCGACTATATGGGGTCTATTCGAAAAGTTACTCGGAAACCCGGAAGTTCAAGATTGTGATCATAGAAAATTTTTGATATTTTGTTGTGGTAAGCATGATTTTTTTTTGTCATTAATTTGTATAGGTACAAACTACAAATCAAACAAATATTCTATCGTTTAATTATTAATAATAACAAGAAGACTAGAGACCAGGAGAATAAACTTTAGTGGAGGGGGTGTCCTAGAATCAGTGTTGGGCTCATTTTATACGGCCGTATTATACGTCGTATTATACGCCGTATTATACGCGTACTATACGGCTCTCATTTTTGGCGTCGTATAATACGTTTTATACGGAAGTCGATAAAAAAGAAATTGGTAAAAAAAAAAAAAAATACCCAAAAAAAATATAAATCCCAGCAATAATTGTTCAGTAAATTTTCTTTTTTTAAGTACATCCTTTTTCTTAGCTATATCTCATTCCGTAGCTATTTATCTATTAAACAATTATATTTAGGAATTAATTTAAAAAGAAAATAAAAAGCAAATAACTAAAGGGAAAGAATGTGGCTGAAGGGAAAGAATGTAGCTAAGGAACAGGATGTACTCAAAGAAAATATATATCCCAGCAATAATTGTTCAGTAAATTTTCTTTTTTTGAGTACATCATTTTCCTTAGCTACATCTCATTCCGTAGCTATTTATCTATTAAACAATTATATTTAGGAATTAATTTAAAAAGAAAATAAAAAGCAAATAACTAAAGGGAAAGAATGTGGCTGAAGGGAAAGAATGTAGCTAAGGAACAGGATGTACTCAAAGAAAATATATATCCCAGCAATAATTGTTCAGTAAATTTTCTTTTTTTGAGTACATCATTTTCCTTAGCTACATCTCATTCCGTAGCTATTTGTTCATTTAACAATTATATTCACGAATTAATTTATTTAAAAAAATAAAGTGAAAATAGCTAAAGAAAAAAGTATGTAGCAAGGATTTCAGTGTTATAAAAAAATTTTCTTTTTAAAACAGTTATTTTATTCTACTTTTTAATGAAAATCTTATTTATTAAACATTTTATTGTTTTAAAAAATTTTTGATGTTGACAATACATTATTATTGTTATATTTTTATTTTTATTGACATCGCGTTCCATAAACATATAGGAAATCTATTTACCGACGGCAGCACTGCCATATTATACGTTTTATCCGTATTGTACGGAATTATCCGTATAATACGCGTATTATACGAAAATCCGTATAATATTCCAAAAATGCAAAAATGCCCAACACTGCCTAGAGCATAAAAAAAATTTAAATTTTTATTTTTCATATTTTAAACTTTTAACTTGTTATATTTTTCAATGTACTATTATTTTCAGATAAAAATTAAGAATAAATTTTTTAACAACTTTGATGGCATTGATTAAGTAAGGTCTCTTTAAGACATTTTATCTCTTAAAATGAATGATAAAACAAGAAAAGAAGAAAAAGAATTTCGTAAGAGAGCAAAGCTTGTGAATCCTTTATCCAAACTTAACAATCAACGTACAAAATTACCACAATTACCGAAACAGAAAACAGTATTACATCAAATAAAAAAAATCAAATTTTACCACTCAATAATTTAGTGTATTAGATACAACTTCAAATAATATTTATAATTCTGCAATGTTGCTATACAATTGATTATAAGTAATATAAAATTTAGGTTTGATTTTGAATCAATATAAATTGATAATTATTATAAAAACTAAAAAAGTAAGTTAGTGTATGAATAAGAATAAGTTAGTGAAATATACAATTCATGATATATATCTGCTCACATGCAGACTTTCAAAAAATTATTATGCCATTATTATCTCCAAATATTTGAAAGATCTTGCTACAAGACGTTTTTTTTTTCGTTTTACCGATCTTTTTTATTTATCAATTATTTATTTCTAGAAAAAAACGTTAATAAAATTAATAAAGTAAAACGTTTATTTGGCATAGTTACAATTCAATTCTTAAAAAATGGAGCAAAATAATACACATACTTATACTTATTAGTTGTAGATAAATATTTCAATATAAGTATATTATTATTGGTATACAGCTTGATTAACACAAAAAATATTCACAAAGTTGAATTTTTCGTACAGCAATAAGGATTAGTTTATTGCAATTTAAATAACAATCACAATAAGATTTTGACGTTTATTTACTGACGACTCGAGTATAGGGCCGGTGGGCTGAGGTGTACAGGGATAAAAAACTGCGCTTTACGTAGTGCGCCGTTCAGGAGTAAAAGTGGCGCACTCTACATAGCCGCTATATGCTAGGACACTAAATGTTACCCCCTCCACTAAAGTTTATTCTCCTGGTCTCTAGTCTTTTTGAATAATAATTATAAAAATACTTTTCATAAGTAACAAAAGTGAGTGGCCTGCAATATGTCCGTTATTACAATCAATAGTCTACAGTAACCTTTAGTTACTTTTAAGTTTATTTTATTCCTATATTATTTCGTCTACTGCGCTGCTTTCGGGTTTCCGAGTGACTTTTCGAACGGACCCTAAGTCTTCTATTTTCAGAAACGTAAAAAATGAGACAGAATAGGTAACGCAGGGAGGGAATCGGAAATGGCGGTCTATAAAAAGCATAATCTCTCAAAATTTACTAAGAATGACGTAATGGAGTAATTGAGTAACTCTATCGGCCACTGACGGCGCTAGTCTTGGTTAGTACCGAAGTCAAGGTCATATGTTATTATTATTGTATGGCTCAGTCAAAATATTTTTTTGTGTAAAAAAATAAAATACAACTGAATAATACATAATAACATTCATTTCTTTATATTATCATTGATGGATACATTAATAGCAAAGGAATGAGATAGACTAAAAAAAAAGCAAATTTAATTATCCCTGTTAAAAATTTTTTTTTTAGCTATATTTGCACTTTATTTTTTTAATAAATGAAAGGATGTAAATAATTGTGAAATAAACAAATAGCTACGGAATGTGATGTACTCAAAAAAAGTCAATTTATTCTTTATTTTTAAATTATTCAATTTATTTAAAAAAAAAAAAAAAGCACCTAAAAAAATGAATGTACTCAAAAAAATATATTATATCATAGCAATAATTATTCAATAAATTGTCTTTTTTTGCAAGTACATCTCATTCCATAGTTATTTGTTTACTTAAAAATTATTTTCACGCATTAATTTATTAAAAAAGTAAAGAGAAAATAAATAAGAAAATGGATGCAGCTAAACAAGGATATTTAACAGGGATAATTGCTTAATAAATTGTTTTTTTCTAAGTACATAATTCTTAGATAATTCTTCTTTAAATGTTCAATGAATGAAAGCATGTAAATTATTTTTTAATAGACAAATAGCTAAAAAATGAGATGGACCCAAAAAAAAAATATTTTATTAAATACTTATTGCTGAGTAAAATATTTTTTTGAGTACATCTATCATCTTAAGTATATTTTTTTTTTATTTTTTAAATAAATAATTGCACCCTATTTTGTCTTTTCAATATTTTACCCAGCAATAATTATTTAATAAATTTTTTTTTTTGGGTCCATCTCATTCTTCAGCTATTTGTCTATTTAAAAATATTTTACATGCTTTTATTTTTTGAAAATTTAGAGAAAAAATAGCTAAGAGAATAGATGCAGCGAGAAAGATATTTCATCCACCAGAAACTGTTTAATTAATTGTCTCTTTTTGAGTCCATCTCTTTTTTGTAGCTATTTGTTTACTCAAAAAAATAATTTTGACACAAAAATAAGTAGTAACCAAAAAAAACATGAGATTTTCACTTCGGTACTAACTGAGAATAGCGCCGTCAGTGACCGATAGAGTTACTACATTGCTCTATTCCGTCATCCTCAACAGCTCCTTATTCTAATAAATTATATGACGTCACAGATTACCATCCTTATAAAACTCCATGACACGTAGGTTCATAATCATAGGTGTGTTCGTTCACTATTCACACCGAGCATATGCACGGAGCGTATGCAAGGAAGCGGTAGAGTCGTGCGGCCATTTGAAGAAACTTTTTTAATAAAATTTACTATTTATTTATTGTTATTCGTTTTTTTCAGTTCTTTTGCTGTCTTTCATAATTATTAATTGCTAATTAGTTATGGTGTTGTTATTTTTCTTTCCGAATCCAATGCGTTAGTAAATTTTATCAATAAAGTTTCTTCAAATGGCCGCACGACTCTAGCGCTTCCTTGCATACTCTCCGTGCATATGCTCGGTGTGAATAGTGAACGAACACACCTCATGTGTGGTTGAATCAAGAAAACTAGAAATACAGGAGGAGTAACTCCCTATCTCAACCAGTGTTGGGTAATTGGACGATTTTTAGGTTTAATACTTTCATACCGGTATCATACCGGTATGAAACTATGAAACTCAGAAATGCCCTTTATGGCATCAAAACTTTCTACCATACCGATACCATAAAGCTCTCAGCTGTCAAAATTAATATATAAATAAAGTACTTGTTTATTTAAAAAAATATTTATTGCTTATTTAATTAACCACAATGCTAAAGAAACAAGTAGCTAGAGGGAAAGATTTTTTCAAAAAAACAGTAATTTCTTGTAGAATTATTGCTCATTAAAATGTTTTATTAGTTAACAATAATTCTACAAGAAATGTATTCGTTTTAAAAACATCTCTCCTCTAGTTACTTTTTTCTTTCAAAAATTAGTTGTTGCTTATTTTATTAAACAAAATGCTAAAGAAACAAGTAGCTAGAGGGAGAAATGCTTTTAAAAAAAAGTAATTTCTTGTAGAATTATTGCTCATTAAAATGTTTTGTTAATTAACAATAATTTTACAAGAAATGTCTTCTTTTTAAACGCATTTCTCTCTCTAGCTACTTGTTTCTTTAGCATTTTGGTTAATTAAATAAGCAATAAATAATTTTTAAAAAAAAGTATAAAAATGGTGTACGACGTGGTATATAAAAATTCTCATAGATGGCATTACTAAAGTGGTATGAAAGTATGAAAGTATGAAACTCGAGCGGTTTTATACCGGTATTATACCGAGGTATACGACCAGTATAATACCGCGGTATCATACCAGCCCAACACTGATCTCAACGCATATAATATCATTCAGCCAATTTGCGTGAGGCTAGTAGCTGTCATAGCGAATTTAGTGTACAGCGTGGTTCAGCGCATTGTGGATTTATTTCTTATTTTTAATGCGCAGCTTACACATACATATATACATTAATGTTGAAAACCAATTAATGTATGCTGCTGCTATTATTTTTTTCTCTATATAGGGGAAAGTCGTCTAAAATAAGCACTTTTTTTTTTAATAGATTTTTTTTTTTTTTTTTAATTAACAAAAGTTATTGTTTAAATTATATCTAAGGAACAGCTGAAACTTTTTTTCATGTAAAAAGGTCCTCAATTTTTTTTTTTTTTTTTTACATTTTTGAAGTGAAACTTCTTTTTGGAGGGTAGGTGGAAAAAAAATTCGTCACGAAAATCGGGGACGGAAGTCAGGGACGGGAGTCGGGAGTTGGGGACGGAAGTCGGGGACGGAGATTGAAACACAGTATACATAGACAACGCAACAGGCAACGCAACATGCAACAAGAAATGAAACACAATATACATATAGCATAGGCAACACAACAAGCAACAAGAAATGAAACATAGTATGCATATACCATAGGCAACGCAACATGCAACAAGAAATGAAACACAGTATAGTATAGTCAAGAAGACTAGAGACCAGGAGAATCAACTATAAGAGTGGGAGTTGCTTGATATACGTCGTAAATGTAGAGTGCGCGCTTTTAGTTATTCAATTGCGCACTACGTAATGCGCTGTTTGTTTATTTCCACACCCCTCAGCCGGCCTTTTTAAAAAATGCATTGAAAATAAATAATTAATAGCTAAAGAATGAGATGTAATCAAAAAAAAAAAATTTATTAAATAATTATTGATGGGTAAAAGATTTTTTTTGATACATTGAATATTTCATCAAATAAATAAGTGAAATTTTTTTTAAATAAATAACTGGCTAAGAAAAGAGATCTACTTAAAATAAGATAATTCATTAAATAATAATCTCTTTTCATTTAACAATAATTGTCTCTTTTTAAGTCCATCTTATTCGTAAGCTATTTGTTTATTTAAAAAAAAATATTCCACCTAGCAATAATTGTTTAATAAATTATCTTTTTCCAAATGCATTGGAAAAAAGCTGTACAAGTACTTGTAGAATAATTCTTCAAAAAATTATTTATCTAATTGTATTTGTCTCTCTAGTCTTTTGATCTTTGAAAATGACATTCAAAATCAATAACTTTGCATCTTGTCGTATTCATTAAAAAAAATTATTAATTATTTATTTTCAATGCATTTTTTAAAAAGGCCGGCTGAGGGGTGTGGAAATAAACAAACAGCGCATTATGTAGTGCGCAATTGAATAACTAAAGTGGCGCACTTTACATTTACGACGTATATCAAGCCAAAAATATTTACCCCTCCCATCGAAGTTGATTCTCCTTGTTTCTAGTCTTCTTGCTAGAGACATCTAGTCTCTAGTCTTCATGAGTATAGTTTGAGAAAAAGAAAAAAGAAATAGGCATGCGTATGACTGAAATAAGATTATACTAGTATACTACGGAGAACACTCTCTCCAAAAGAAGTTTCACTTCCCCCGCGCGTACTCGCAACACGCACAAGTTTTTTTACTCTTACTTTTTATTTTATTTACCAAATAACTTGAATAATTCAACATAAAATTTTGTTCAAAACAAGAATATGCAATGATTTTTTTTGAAAGAAAATTTAACAATAAATATACAATAGTATGCGAAATAAAAATGAAGAATAATTAGTATAAATTTGATCAAATTAAAACATTTGATTGATAAAAACAAAATAAAGGAAAAATAAGATTGAAGATTGGGTGTGTGTGAAAGCTCAACAGGTTAATGCACAACACGTTTACACGCACTATTGTAATTAGTCAAAATGCAAACATACATTTAATTAATTAGCAATTGATAGGTATTTTAGATTAGAAATCAAATGATTAGGTAACATAAAACTATCAACATCAAACAGATTATATATATTACCAATAAAATATGTAACTTTGAAAACAAAAATTAATATTATTAATCTTAATATATTGAATTGCATAATAAATATTACAGATGAAATTACAGTTCATATTTTTATTAGATTATAAAATATTTTCATCAATAGTCATTGACATATATATGAAAAAATATGAAAGCATATATCTATTCAACATGTATCATATTTCATTTTATATTTAAAAAATAAACTAATATGGGTCGTTATAATATATTATTTATGATATTTTATCAGATTATAGCTCATAAAAAATAATTTGTTGTGTAGAAAAAAAAAAAAAAAAATTTCAAAAAGAAAACAAAATATTGAAAAACTTTTTACATGAAAAAAAGTTTTAGTTGTTCTTTAGATATAATTTAAATAATATCTTTTGTTGATTAAAAAAAAAAAAGTGCTCATTTTAGACCACTTTCCCCTATATCTTTTAGGTTAAAATAACTAAAAAAATAATTATAACAATGATGCAAGCAGACTAGAAATACAGGAGGTCGAACTCTCTATCTCGCCTGTCTATCGCCATATGGTCGCCGCTTACTCAGGGGCGCCATGGTATTCCTGTAACGTGCGCAGTCCGTACCACTTTTATTTTACAATGCGCAATCCGAACATACTTAGTATTTGAATAATTAAGATTAAAAAAAAATTATTTATCAGGGTACCTCCTTCTTTCTAGCTATATATTTGTAATAAATGCATTAAAATTTACATAAATTTTTTTTTTAATAAATAAATGCCTAAGAAAGGAGATAAATTAATAAAAAGAAAATTACTTATTTAATGACTCTTTGAAATTAAGTGCACTTGTAGAAAATTACATCTGTCTCTCTATAGCCATTTGATCTTTAAAAATTTATTTTAAATGAATAATATATAAATTTTTAATGAACTTATGACAAAAGGAATAGATAAAGTTGCAAAAATGGTCGACTACTTGCCCAATTATTATTTGAAAAATTGATCAGTCAATTGCCTTTTTTTTCGTAGCGATTCGTTGATTATAAAAGCATGTAATAAATTACATGAAAATTTTTTTTAAATAAACAAATGCCTAAGAAATAAGATGTATTAGAATAAAGACGATTATTTGTTTAATTATTATTCAGAAATTTATTCAAACTATTGCACTCGTCTTCTTTGTCAATTGATGATTATAAATGAATAAGAAATTATAAATGCATTAAAAATCCGGTGCAAATGTCCCTGTCTCTAAGAGTTTACCTTCCTTGTAGACCTCCATGGATTTTTATACACATTTTTGGCTTACAGAGTCCTATCCTCTATTCTTTATGGTTGTATGGTAAAAAAAAACTTCGAAAACTTTTAAATATAAAATTTATTAATTAATATTCAGAAAAACATATCACATTTATGTGTAAGATTCGATGTGAAAATCAATCTTATTGCCTCAGCAATATTCTTCAGCATTTACTCGTTGAATCGAGCTAACACGTTATTATTAAAAATGATAACACAATTCATAACGTTTTGTATTATCATATAAATAAAAAAAAAAAAAAAATTACAAACGACAAACAAAAATTATTCAAAACTATCAATAATGATGATAATAAATAAATTTATATTCTCCATCATCTTTGTCGTCTTGCTTGGCGAATCGCTCTTCGTGGGGCTGTTGAGCCTGATCCAATGCTAAACATTCCACTACCTCCACTATTACCACTAGCAATAGCAGCGGCACCGCCAGCTCCGAATGTGGAAGATGTCGGTGCGGAAAATGACGGAGTGCTTGATAAAGCAGTATTTGCACTAAAGGTGAATTGACCTGAATCATAAGTAAACAGAAAAAAATTAATTTATCATCTCCATATAAATTTTTTCTAATACAATAAATTATAAATTATAAAATCACCCTACCACTAGTCTGAGCTGCTTGAGATGTACCAAACTGAAACAATGAAGTTGACTCACTAGCTGGCTTGTCTGTTTTACTTCCAGTGTCAGAAAACCCAAAAGTTTTACTTTGTTGTCCTTCTGACTGACTTTTTGTACTCTGTGATGCTACAAAGGTAAATGGACCGTTGACTCCATTGTTTCCACTTGGTAATGCAAAACTCAGCGAACCAAATGCGGGCGAAGCAGTTGATTGATTAAATGTACCTATATTGTTTGATATTTGTCCAACTCCTGAGAAGCTCGTATTGAAAGCTGGAAATGGTGGAGGTGATTGACTGTGTGTTCCAAATGCAGGTAAAGTCGAGTTTTTGGCAGTGTATCCGGAACTTGATGTATTTTGAAATAAGGCTGTTGATCCATTAGAAGTGTTAAATGTTGATGCTGTATTGTGTGTATGAGAATTACTGAATGCAGTTTCAGTTAATGAGCCGAAAACTGAGACAGCTGAATTGGTTGTTTTGAATGTTGATGTACCGGAATTTGATTCTCCAAAAGCTGGCGTTGGTGTTTCAGAATTCGGTTTAGAAAATGTAGTATTTGCTGTTGAATTATTCGTAAAAAGATTGATTGAATTATTATTACAGCTACCCATTGAGTTCAATTCAAAAGTAGATGTTCTAAATTCGGGAAGTTGTTTGGTTGTCTGATGTAATGATTTGCCACTCGCCTCAAATGACAAAGTTGTTGCAGCACTTGTCGTTGGTGTTTTAAATAAATTCGAAGTGGTTACAACAGTAGCACTGAATGAAGGGAGTGGTGTATTTTTCGACATACCAAACATATTTTGTTCTGATGAAGAACTTAATGCAGAACAATTTTTCTGTGCATTTGTCTGAAAAATTGAGGTAGGTTGCTGAGAATTATTTTGAGATACTGTTGTTGTTGGAAATGATACGCTAGATGAACCAGAGGACATTGTGAATATAGAAGTTGATGATGACGTTGGTGATGTGACCCTGAACATCGATGCTGAAGATACAGTAGAAAACTTGGAATTTACAGACACAGTTGTTGTTGCAAAAGACACAGTTGCAGATGTTGTAGTTGCAGTTGCTTGTAACGTGCTTTGTGCACCAAAGGTATATTTTTTATTATCTATCGAGTTGAACGAAAATGTTGGTGTTGTAATAGTTGATGTTGACGTTGGTAAGTTATCTGTGGTTATGGTGGTTTGTGCAGATTCAAACGTTGGAGAAACATTTGATCCACTCACATCGAATTTACTATCGTCAGCAGCTTGTAGGTTTGTTGTACTAGTTGTATTTATTTGAGTTATTGAACTCGATGAAGCAGAGATACCCAGGGCATTAGCTGACGATTCTATAATTTTCGGAACTTGAAAGGATGTTGGCGTTGAATTACAAGTTAAAGAAACTGGCTGTGATGCCTTGATGGAGGAAGCATTAAATAGCGATGGTTGGGTTTCAAAGATTGCATTCGATTTTGTTATTGGAAATGTTATTTGAGGTGCATTGCTCGATCTTACAGAAGATTCGCCCGACATGGTTGATGCTGGAAAAGTTGAATTTTCCTTTAAATTTGTAAGTGAAAATGAAGAGTTCGAATTTGTAGTTGTTATTATGGTACCTGATAAACCACTAAATTTCGATATGACTGACGCTGTTGTGACACTAGTTATCGATTTACTAGTTTTTGAAAGAGAAGTAGGACAGTTAAATAGAGGTGCTGACCCTGAAGTATTCGGTTGCTGAATGGATATTTCTAATGGTGTTATAGTATCTGAATGAGCTAACTGCTGGACAGGATTTGAAGTTGATTTTATATTACTGCTGGTTGTTAAAGCTACAGATGATTTTGGTAACTGGAAGGTTACATGTTTCGCTGGTGCATCTTTTTTTATTTCAATAAAAGGTGTAATTACTGATGTTGAAATCGGTGAAGTATTAACGCTTGTTGTTGATGTAAGAGAATTAAGCGTGGTAATTGTAGGATCAGCATTTAATGATGAATCGGATGCGGTTATTAAATCATCTTTGTCAGCTCTTATTACCACACTAGGATTGATTTTGCTTGAAACATTTCCGGATATTGCATCGAACATACTTTTAAGCTTGGCTTTCATACTTGTCTGTCGCATCATAACAATATCTGATTTTTTAATTTCATCATTGTACTTTTTTGAAAATTGTATTTTTGTATCTTCCCGCTCCTCAATAAGACTTTTCAATTGACTAATGTTTTGTGGTTCCTCTTTCATAAATAATCGTTCTGACAATTTAATAGGTACATAGACTTTGTGTTTCTCACTGAGTAAATTTTCTGAATTCAATTTATTAGGGTTGGTTGAACTCATTTCTATACTTGATTGCAATTGATCAATTTCTGGAGTTAAATTTTTTTTTTGTGACTTTGAAATTGCTTTGGGAGTTGAATTAGGATCACCAACTGACTTTCTGATATCACCTTCACTTATGTTTACTTTAGTTGAATCGATAAAATGAATACTCATATTCAATGACGTTGACTCTCTAAAACTATTATTTTTCAGAGCTTTATAGGGTTTTTCCATTTCAGATGTACCATTCCGAGATAACTCAGCTTTCCTTTTGATACCACACATCATATTACTGCTTGAAGTTAATGAGCTTAAAACATCGTAGCAAGATGGTTTCTTCGTTTTTTTAATTGGCCTCATTGGTGTTTTATCAATACTGATATCGTCTTCAGACCTTGAGGACTCGTCACGACTACGCTTTTGAGATATTTCTTCTTCACAATTTTCTGATTCATCAGTACGTTTTTTTTTTATAAAATCAGAAACATCGTCTGTTGATGCATGTCTCTTCAGTGATATTTCACGCAATACTTGCCCAACACTAGACGTTTTTATATTTTTATTAACTTTACAAATACTTAATTTGTCTGGTGACGAATATTTTGTCTTTGGTTGACCTATCCTCACTTTAACTGGTGTATTCAAATTTGTAGATTTTAAATTAACAATTGGTATTGGACTTGAACTTAAATTGATTTTTGGAAACTGACCAGATCGATACTGCGATTGATGAATTAATTTTGTATTTGCTTCTGTGGCATATTTTGTTAGACGTGATGTTAGACCTGGTGACCTTATATCAGTATATGTCCTAGATAAAAGCAAAAAGTTAATAGAAATTATAAATCATGTAGAATATTAACATAACATATGGAGTGAATACTTTCTTGGGATCAATGTTGTATCTAGTTGATGCCAAAAGAGGACCAGCGATGGTCTGAATGCTCTGCCCACCCATTGATAGTGATTTTATTTTCGGACTAACATTCAAGCTCCATGATGAGTCTGGTGAAAAACAACTTGTTATATTTTGATTGTATGAGAATAATGAAAGTGATTTTTTAAACGAAGAATTACTTATACCAGTTATATCACTGTCAACATCAGCAAATGTTCTTTTACATGAATCCCAATGGATAAGTGATGATGGTGTCAGCTGGTCATGTGATTGACGATCCTTATACCACGATTTTGAGTTGTAATAGTTAACCTCAGCAACTGAATTTAGTTCTAGTGGAGCAGATAGTTTATGTTCATCTCTTTTAGGTATTTCAAAAAAATCTGAACTTAATTGATAAGTACTTCTACGGTGACGCTCCATCTTTTTAACAATATTGTTCTGATAAAATGTTTTTATTATTTGACAAAGCTTGAACTTATATGTACGATTTATCATCAATGTACAGTATCGAAAAATAAATGCTAGGAATAGTACTACTATACCACCTATACTTCTGAATATTTTATGAAAAATAACTAATCCACTTAATATTAATAATAATGTAAGAGCGAAATTATCTATATTCCACATATTATTGAGAATTCATCCATGTCCAACGAGGACCCCAATATATAAACAGGACTAAACACAACTATAGTGAAACCGTCAGAAGAAGTTCATGATTGTTCATGATGATCAATCAGCGCATGCGCGAGAATATAACGATACATGGAAAATCAGTATATGTATGTGACGGCCAGTGTTGGGCTTTTTTGCAAGTTTAGAATATTATACGCATTTTCGTATAATACGCATATTATATTATATTATTTATCCGTCGGTAAATAGATTTCCTATATGTTTATAGAAGATACAAAAGCAACAAAAATAAAAAATATAACAATATTAACGTATTGTTCAATATAAAATATTGTTAAAAACAATTTACATGTTTGATAAATAAGATTTTTATTGAAAAGTTGAATAGAATAACTGTTTTAAAATGAAATATTTTTTATAACACTGAAATCTTTGCTACATACTTTTCCTTTAGCTATTTGCATTATATTTTTTTCAATAAATTAATGCCTGAATATAATTGTTAAATATACAAATAGCTACGAAATAAGATATAGCTAAGGAAAATGATGTACTCAAAAAAAAAAGATTTACTGAACAATTATTGCTGGGATATATATTTTCTTTGAGTGCATCTTTTTCCTTAGCTACATTCTTTTCCTTTAGCCACATTCTTTCCCTTCACTTATTTGCTTTGTATTTTTTTTTTTAAATTAATTACTAATTATGATTGTATAATAGATAAATAGCTACGGAATGAGATTTAGTGATGGTGTGGCTATGTATCTTAAAATTTTTTCTTATATGTATACAAACACTAAGCTGTAAACGGATAGACAAAGGACCATTGAGTCTGGTGAATTTTATTGAGAATTTTGTCATTTTCGTTGTTCTCAGCATTTTTAATAAATTGCCGGTATTGCAGAGCAGAAAAAGTAGACGGGAAAAAAATCCCTGAATAGACGAATGCACCCCTAGGGTAAGTTCCAAAACCTCCATGGCAACGATTCAAATCAAACCTACGAAAAATTCCAAAAATACCTATTCACTTCCAAAATTTGTGTCAACCTATCATCAAAGAAAAATTTACATTTTTTCATTACAAAAGCGGTAATATAATTAGTTTTTCATACTTTATTGATATCAATGATAAGTAATAGCGATTGAAACATTATTGTAATAACGAAAATAACGAATAACAGGTTATCACGGCTGACACCAAAAAAAAATATAAAACACTGAATCGCCGCCATATTGAAGATCCAACCAGGAAGAAGTTTTGGAACTTAACCTTATATTGCTAACATCTTAGAGTGAAACCGTCAGAACAAGAAGACTAGAGACCAGGGTAGCTATTCTTGACTCGATTATCCGCAAGTTATCCCGAGCGACTGGGATAACTTTTTTGTCGCAAAACATGAAAATTTTAGCTTAATTTGTATCCTTCTCAATGGTTTACATCAGGTGTGTTCGTTCACTATTCACACCGAGCATATGCACGGAGAGTATGCAAGGAAGCGCTAGAGTCGTGCGGCCATTTGAAGAAACTTTATTGATAAAATTTACTAACGCATTGGATTCGGAAAGAAAAATAACAACACCATAACTAATTAGCAATTAATAATTATGAAAGACAGCAAAAGAACTGAAAAAAACAAATAACAATAAATAAATAGTAAATTTTATTAAAAAAGTTTCTTCAAATGACCGCACGACTCTAGCGCTTCCTTGCATACGCTCCGTGCATACGCTCAGTGTGAATAGTGAACGAACACACCTATCAAACGACTAAATCACTTTCAGGCGTTTTCATGTTATCCCGTGTAGGTGGGGGACCTTTGGTCGTTTGATGTGAACTATCGAGAAAGATACAAATTAATCCAAAAATCAGGGTAGCTATTCTTGACATAATTATCCGCTAAACAAAGTTATTTCGAACGACTGGGATAACTATTTTGTCGCAAAACTTGAAAATTCAACCTGATTTTATGCTTAATTTGTATCCTTCTCAATGGTGTACATAAAACGACTAAATCTCTTACGAGCGTTTTCATGTTATCCCGTGTAGGTGGGATAATTATGTCAAGAATAGCTACCCAGGAGTGATATGATAAGTGATTTTTAAATTTATATTAATTTTATTTATATCTTTAACTCCATTTCTTTATATTTAATGTTCAATAGTCTATTTTTTATTTGAATGTAGAATACTATACCTTTGAAAAAATTAAAAATAAAATTCGAAATACGCCTTTCTTCCATTACTAAAAATTATTTTGATAATTGAAAAAAGGCGTAAATCCCTAGACATATGCCTTTTATCCTCTATCAAAGGTTGTTACGCTCTTTTTCCTTTTTTTTTTTAAAGTCTTAAAATTGGATGAAAAATCCAATAATTAATAAATTTGGACTTACGCCCTTAAAAATGACGTTTTTGGCACTTACGCCCTTTATTCTTTAATCCGACGATATAATATTTTAATATTATTTGAATAACTTCATGAAAAAAAATATATTATATATTTTCTTTATTTTAATTCATCAATTTATTATTTCAATTATTAATATATTAATTTAATAATTTCATAAAAAAAATATATTATATATTTTTATTATTTTGATATATCAATTTATTATTTTAATTCTTAATATATTATTTTAATAATTTTATAAAAAAATATATTATATATTTTCATTATTTTAATACATTAACTTATTATTTTAATCATTAATACTTTATCAGGATTATTTCTCTGAATTTGTTTGGACGTTGCTAACAATATTTGGTTGGATTTTATTTCTTTTGTAATATTTTTAGCAATATCTAAGGGCTTCTGTACAGAAGTTAATGAACTAATATCTTCAAAAAGTAAGTTTAAAATACGGGCAACACAACCATAAGATGATATCCAAGGTTTTGTAGAAGTGACAATTTTACATGCTTTTTCCATCACACTTGCATCGTCTGCAACTAATCCAACAACTTCATTTGGACCAATTTCATGAATTACTTTATTTACTTCTTGAGCTATATGTCATCACTACTATAGCTACCTCTTATTCAATTTGATCTTATTTCTGTAAAAAGTTGAGTAACGAAAGAAGTTTTAGTTCCCCCGCGCGTACTGGTAACACACACACACTTTTTTGTTTTAGGGAATTTTCATTTTCTATTGTTTTCGCTTATCTTCTGGACCCCCCCCCCTAAACATGGTAGACACCCCCCTAAAAAATTTTCTAAGTCCCTTAATCTCATCCAATACGATATATATGGAAAATATCAGTGAATATAAAGAAAAAATCACTAAATATAAAGAAAAAAACGATAAATACGGGAAAATATCAGTAAATATAAAAGAAAATATAGGAAAATATCAAAGAAACAAACAGTCCCTTAATCTTATCCAATACGATATATATGGAAAATATCAGCAAATATAGAGGAAAATATAGAAAAATATCGAGAAAAAAACGATATGGAAAAATATCAGTAAATATAAAGGAAAATATAGTAAAGTGACTGAATATAAAGAAAAAAACGATAAATATGGGAAAATCAGTATTTATAAAGGAAAATATTAAAGAAAAATCAGTAAATATAAAGTAAAAAAATAGGAATAATATAATTTCCATAAAAAATAAGATTAAAAATTCAATACAGTGATACAATTCGGGCACGAATTATACATAAAAGTGAAATAAAGGAATGAAAAAACGAACGTGGAACTGGTAGAAAATTTACAATGGATATATGTGATGACAGTGACAAAATAAGATGTAGTTTTTTTGGAGAAGCTGCAAATAAACATTATGGATTGATTGAGGTACGGTTATCAATAAAATGTATAGAATCAAAAGATTTAAAAAAAAATTATTAACATGATAAATTAATAAATATTAAAGTTAAACAAAATATATACGATCACTGGAGGATTAGTGAGAAAAGTTGATGAACAATACCCATCAATAAATAATAAAGAAATAATGATACCAGTAGAAGCTAATATAAAATTCGAAGACGATGAGGAAAACGAAAATATACCGAAAATTTATTTCGAGTTCAAAAAAATACAAGAAATCATACATCTACTAATTAATTCATTTGCAGGTAAAATTATTTTAGCAAAAAAAGAAAAAAAGAAAATTATTGAATAGTAATAACGACATCATTTAGATATCATCGCGATTATAATAGTAATAAATGGAATGGAATTTATATATGCAATGTCAGGACGGTTATTAAAAAAAAGAACAATAACATTAGCAGACGACAGTGATTATGAAGTAAAATAAAATTTAAATGAAAAAAAGTTTGATTAAACTAAATAAAGATATTAAATTTACTAAAGAAAATATATTTTAGATTGAACTAACTATATGGAATGAAGAGGCAGAAAATTTTGAAGGGAAAAAAGGTGATGTGATAGCGTTAAAGGAATTAAAAATAAATGAATATAAAAAAATTAAAAATATAAAAACGACTACAGCAACAACTAAAACGTTAAATCCTGATTCAACCGAAGGAAAAAAGTAAATAAAATAAATACAATCGAACTCGACAATTTTGTAATATATATTTAACATTGACAGGCTAAAATCATGGTACAACAAAATAAATAAAAACAGAGAGTTTAAAAAGTTAGAAGAAAATGATTCCGGACATGAAGATGACCCATTAGAAGGAACAAGCAAAATGAATGAAAATTAAATAAATTTTAGTTGTAACAAGAATCATTGTAACGATGGAAAATGAAATAAAATTGTAGTCACGAATTTCGATATATATTAGAAAAGAAATTAAAATTCCCCCCGCAGGGAAGGCACAGTTGCTTCAGCAACTGTTTGATCATTTTATTTTTTCTGTTTTAACAATTGAGACTGACATAAATTGAAAATAAATTTTTTTTTGGTTTTTCTAGAATCATTTTTCATTGTGTATGTATATGAAAAATCAATTAAAAGCGAAACGAGTTACAACACATTTCGAATATTGAACGCTTCTTTTTGGAAAACAGACTGTGTTTCTTTTTTTGTTATGACATATAGATATATGGTTTTATCCTGTTATATACGTATTAAACGTTTTATCTATGGATAATTGTAAACAACTCAAAACACTCAAAATCTCACATAATGCACGCATCCTTGACTTTAAGTAGGGATGTGCGATAGTTGAAAAAGGACCGATAATAATATATCGGTGATATTAAAAAAAATATATATATCGACCGATATATATTTTTTCAACTATCAATATATCGATAATATTGGCTAAAAAATATTATCGATATATATCATAAAATATCGTTGAAATAAAACAAATAATTTATTTATTTTTTAAAAATTAATTTCTTTATTTAATTTGTTGTCAAAACTACCAATCCATACTTGTTTCTTTTTTTTTTTTCATCAATACAATCTGAAATAAAATTGTAATTTTTTTTTTTAAATTTATATATTTTATCTAAAATAAAAAAAAATAATGCCAATATCATGACATGCAACTATCAACCATTACAGTTAAATGCACAAACACCATTGTACTCAAAAATACAATATATTTTAAAATATTAATACATATGTCAACAATAAGGAAATATATATCTAGAATATTTTGGCTAATGTTTCAATATACATTTTAAATATAAACGTAATATATTTTTATGAAAGTAAGATAATATTTTTTCTATAAATTTTTATAAAAAAATGCCTACAAAAAAAAACAGTCAATATTTATTTAGTAAATGTAAGTACCAGGCATATTTAATTTAAAAAAAAAAAACAAAAAAAATAATAATTAAAAAAAAAAAATAACATTATAAATATTAATAAAACTGTTGAATTATAAAACTGGTAGAACTTGGTACTAAAGTGTTACCACTTGAAACTACATCAGTTGAGTAAAATTAATAAACTTACTTTCTCATATTCATTATTATCTTACTTTTTTGGTGTTAAAGATGAATTTAATTCAGTTGTAATATTTGTATTTGTTTGATCATTTTCATCACCAACAGTCCACGGCTGCAACTTAAATGATGAATTTATACAACTACGAGCAGGTTTTTTTTGTTTTTTTTCAGGAGTAACAATCTAACCATTTGGCTTTTTTTTGCTATAGAGAATTTAAAATAAATTTACAATCTCAAAAAAATGAATGTGCTATTAATCTACTTCAAAATATATAATGAATATACCTTTCAGGTGTTAAAGTATATAAAGAAATTGTATTCTGTCGATTTGGTTCTGTATCATCGTTCGACAAAGCCATGCTAAACAAAAGAAAACAAAAGTATAGTTATAGTTATAGTATGGTTATAGTTTTGTTGTTATATTTTAATTTATTCTTTCTGTATAATAATAATTTGCACAAAGGAGTTTGAAAACGTTCTTCTTTATTTTATTATTATGTTATTATAAATGTATATTTATCTTATCTGGTAATTCACTTATTGAAAAATCCATTATATATATATAATTATTATGACATTAAAAAATTGTTGCTATTTTGTTTGTTTTTTAATAATCAAAACAAAATTTTTTTGTCGGTAACAATGATATTTTCTTTAAAAAATTCCCAATATTTTTCAGAAAAAATATCGGTGATAATATATCGATATAATATCGGCCATTAAATATCGGGGACGATCGCACATCCCTAACTCTAAGGGCCGGTTTTGTTGTCCACAGTTAAGTGTAACTAGTAGTTAGAATATTTAACTATTAGTTTACAAACTAATGATCCAATTTTTATCGACTGTCTTATCATACAAATACAAATATTACAACTAGATGTCAGGATATTATTGTTCTTTTAAAACTATAAAGGTTATAAAGTTGTTATTGTTTATAATATTTTTCAATGTTTTATTTATTATTAATAATGCTCTATAAATGTTTATAATCAATATTGAATATTAATTAAATTATTTTATTGAATTATAAATAAATTCGATAAGTTCAGAATTTTATTTATATTTATTTACTCGTTTATTCTGTTGGTTGTCGTTGGTTTGTTATTGTTTTTTTTGATAATGTATGTTTTGATTGATCAAAACTTGTTATTGTTGTTTTTGTTGATGTGATTGATTAATCATTCTGTTTTGTTGGCAAATTTTACATTGTGTATTATGGCAATAATATGTTTTATGCCATAATATTGCAAATGTATACAACGTGTCATTGTTGTTTTAACAAGTGGACCAATATCTTTATCTTCAACAGCACGTATGCCAATAAATTAAATATCAGTAAAACGTAAACGATCACTACCAAATGCCATAAATAGCAAGGTCAAGACCAGTCAATATCATATATGGTCAATATATGCTCCAATATTGACCGGTCTAGACCTTGCTTGTTGATTTTCTTCACTTTGACACTTTCACCGGCTTCTAACCTAATGGATTATTAATTATTATTATTAAAATATTACTTTTTTTTTTTTAAGTTCCTAACATACCGGGACATCTACTGTTCGAGGCTACGAAATATCTGCTCTTATGGTAACAAATTCAGTTAGTTACGTAACTAGTAGTTGAAAAAATTTTAACTACTAGTTACAGTTAACTGTGGACAACAAAACCGGCCCTTAGTCAAGAAGACTAGAGATACAGGAGGAGTAACTCGCCTCGAATATGTCAGCCAATTCGCGTGAGGCTAGTAGCTGTCATAGCGAATTTAGCGTACAGCATGGTTCAGCGCATTGATGTATGTATGTATGTATGTATGTGTAAGCTGCGCATTAAAAATAAGAAATAAATATACAATGCGCTGAACCATGCTGTACGCTAAATTCGCTTTGACAGCTACTAGCCTCACGCGAATTGGCTGAAAGATATTACATGCATTGAGATAGGGAGTTACTCCTCCTGTATCTCTAGTCTTCTTGCTCTAAGTATGAAAATATGATACTAGAGCGATATTATACCGGTATTATACCAATCTACCACTGCTGGATTGCTGGCAGAGAGAAAACTTCTCTCTGTTGCTGGTGAGAAGTGATGGGTAATTCGATGATTTTCGGAGTATCATACAATCATACCTATACTGTATGATACTGTATGATACGTATGATTTGTATGATAGTCGCAAGTGCCCTCTTTTTTTTCCAAATCGAAGTAAATCACATACAATACATTTATTTTTACCATTACACAAGTAAACACAAGCATATACAAGTAAACAACTGTCAAAAATTTTTTTTTCATTACAAAACATCACAAAATTACAAACAAATAAATAAAATAGTTTTAACGTACAAAAAAATTCAATTATCAATGAATTATTGAATTGAAAATTACTAATTTATAAACTAGATGAATTGTTCATTTGAAAAAATTATTATTATTAAAAAAACTATCTTACAAGTATTTGTCTTTTCTTCGCAATTAAATCTCTCCCCTTCGACAATTGTTTTCCTAAATATTATTAATTCATGATTTAAAATTCATTTTTAAATATCTATTGACTATAAAGACAAATATAATTATTGATAAATAATTTTTAAACGAATTACTTTACAAGTCTTTTTAGCAGATAAATCTTTTTTTTCAGCCAATTGTTTATCAAAAAATCAATAATTTATATTGTTTTTTTGAATACATTTTCAAATGATCCAAAGCTATGAAGACAAATGTAATTCAATACGTAATTTTTTAAATAATTATTTTACAAGTACTTGTCTTTTTAACAAATGCATCTCATTCCGTAGACATTTGTTTACTTAAAAAATTCATTTATTTAATTTTGCATGCATTTATCAGCATTTTTTTTTTTTGTAGTAATTTGTTTATTTCAGAAAATTGATTCATCGAATTTTTTTATTTGTTTGCTTTGTTATAGAAAAAAAATTGATATATATTCGTTTGGTTATGTGTTATGTTTACATATTTTTTTTAGGCGCCGATTGAGGCGTCAGAAAAATAGTTTAAAAATTAAAATATAAAGGCGCTCTCCAAATGTATGATACATCGTGTATGAAACTGGAGGGGTATGATATTGTATGATACACCTGTATCATACACTGGTATTATACCTACCCATCACTGCTGGTGAGTGGTGAGTTTTCTCGCTCACACAGCACACTGCTTGAGAATCGAGCCACTGGCCTGAGGTGTGTTCGTTCACTATTCACACCGAGCATATGCACGGAGCGTATGCAAGGAAGCGCTAGAGTCGTGCGGCCATTTGAAGAAACTTTATTGATAAAATTTACTAACGCATTGGATTCGGAAAGAAAAATAACAACACCATAACTAATTAGCAATTAATAATTATGAAAGACAGCAAAAGAACTGAAAAAAACAAATAACAATAAATAAATAGTAAATTTTATTAAAAAAGTTTCTTCAAATGACCGCACGACTCTAGCGCTTCCTTGCATACGCTCCGTGCATACGCTCAGTGTGAATAGTGAACGAACACACCTCTGGGTAGCTATTCTTGACTCGATTATCCCACCTACATGGGAGAACATGAAAACGCCTGAAAAAGATTTACTCGTTTGATGTAAACCTTTGGGAAGGATACAAATTAAGCCAAAATTTTCATGTTTAGCGACAAAAAAGTTATCCCAGTCGCTCGGGATAAATTGCGGATAATCGAGTCAAGAATAGCTACCCTGGCCTGTAGCAGTCTGTAGTCTTTTTGGATTTGGACGTGTGCTTATGTTATTTTTACGCATACATATCATATATGTAATACTACTTCAGTAGTACATATATAATACATACAAAGCTAATGAAATCATTTGCGAAACAAGAAAACAGTTAATTACGATGGGTAATCAGGTGGTGCATAATAACAATAGATTAACGAAAAAAAAAACCGTTGATTCAAGTCGTAAGTCATCACGTAATTCATCTGCTGTTGTCCTAGAGGATAATTTTGTGACACATTTTGTTCCTGTGGATAAATTGACCAAGGTAACCCTACAAGTTTAAACATAAGTTAAATCATATTTCTTAAGAAATATCTCTAATTTAAAGATATTTTCTTTTTAGATACTTAATGATCTGACGTCTGAGATTGAGAATATTCATGGTGTATCTATTGATATATTCACACGTTACTTATTTCCCAACTATCAAGAATTTGGAAATCGTTTTTACTGTTTTTTATTAAAATCATCTGGTACGTCATTAAAGTGTTTAAATTCATCAATATTTAAACAGCAAATTGAAAAGTTTCTTTCACAAATGAATGATCGCACAATTCTTGATATTTACGTTCAAATATACTCAAACACAACGGATGGCAGTAGTGATGTTACAGTTAATGCTTTAAAGGATCTTTTTCTTATGTCATATAGATTAGCAACAGATGATTGCTTACCAACTTGTAATTACATTGACGAAACAATTGATGCCGCT
Source organism: Lysiphlebus fabarum (assembly GCA_011426435.1). NCBI lineage: Eukaryota > Metazoa > Arthropoda > Insecta > Hymenoptera > Braconidae > Lysiphlebus > Lysiphlebus fabarum. The sequence goes on from WSYQ01000579.1 coordinate 61,070, forward strand.
GTTTCTTCGTGTGTACGTATTTCTTGTAATTTTATCACAATCTTGGTTTTTTTAATCAGTAAATAGTTTTATTTGTCAATAATAGAACGAAATATATATCGGGCTTACTTTGATACAACTATAAGTCATAAATATATTTCATTTAGATGTATAGTTTTGAAAAAGCAGGGTTTCTCAATCAACGTCTATACAGTTACAAAATTAATATTAACGAAGGTTAAACTTGAATTACTGGGGTAAACTTGAAGTTTTATATGATTAAATATTTTTAGTGACAAAACGAATTTTATCAACTTTCAGAATCTTTTTACAGGAAATATATATGTGTCCATAAGAGTAACTACCGTGCCTTATTATACACGACACAAAGTGGACCCTTTCCGTCCCCAATTTTTCGTAAAAAAAAAAGGTTCAATTAAAATATTTTCAACACACTGTACTCTTTAAAGTTTGTAGGGTGAAACCGTCAGAAGTTCACGATGATCAATCAGCACATGCGCGAGAATATAACAATACATGGAAAATCTGTATATGTATGTGACTGATTGAAAAATTCGGTAAGGAAGGGGAAACACAGACACGCAAATTTTATATGTATTGGGGTCCGTTCGAAAAGTCACTCGGAAACCCGGGTAGCTATTCTTGACTCGATTATCCCACCTACACGGGATATCATGGAAACGCCTGAAAATGATTTAGTCGTTTGATGTAAACCATTGAGAAGGATACAAATTAAGCTAAAATTTTCATGTTTTGCGACAAAAAAGTTATCCCAGTCGCTCGGGATAACTTGCGGATAATTAAGTCAAGAATAGCTACCCTGATGAGCGTCAATAAGAGGTAGCTACCCAGTTCGAAATAGTTCACATTAGAGATTCGACCTATGGGCGGGGCTTAGTCACTCAAGCACACACTTATTGTGTAAAGTCTCATCAGTGAGACAATATGGCGAAGTCCAGACGATTTTACTATAGTATGATATCATCAATATAGTATACTGTATCAATTATCTAACAAAAAACAAGTATTTTGTACAAAAAAAAGAGTCAAGTACTCGAAATTGTAGTCAATTTGTAATGTAACTTGTTTTGCCATTAATTAATTTTTTGATATAAAAAAATATATGATACAATCAAAACCAACGAAGAAATTTTATTTTCGATACATGTAGTTAATATTAGTTTAAATCTAAATTGTTGCAAAGAAAAAAAATAATAATAAAAAAAAAAATTATACATGGCCCCGCTATACATGAGATTGAATAAAGTTGACTTAAAATTTAATTTTTAATTTAGGAAAAAACTACGCGGGGTCAAGTATAATTTTTTTTTTTATTATTATTATTTTTTTTTTTTGCAACAATTTAGATTTAAACTAAATTTAACTACATGTATCGAAAATAAAATTTCTTCGTTGGTTTTGATTGTATCATATATTTTTTTATATCAAAAAATTAATTAATGGCAAAACAAGTTACATTACAAATTGACTACAATTTCGAGTACTTGACTCTTTTTTTTGTACAAAATACTTGTTTTTTGTTTTTTGTTAGATATCACATCTTTTTGTAAAGTTTTTTTTGTATTATACACAATTTATGTATCATCAAGTTTAATTTTTATTTATAATTATTTTATCGGTGTATCATTTAATGTTTATTATTTTTAATATACAATATTGCAATATTTATCATATATTCATATGTCAACTCTGCAGTGCAGCCAACAAAAATGAGCAAGTGAGAAAAGTTAAAAAAAAAAAAAATTTATAATCTTATACTGTACTACCAACTTAACAAAATCAGAAATCTGGTTTTTCAGCCAAAAAATCGCAACCGTTAATTTGATTGTTCAATAAAAAAAAAAATAAGCCACTAAAAAATCTGATTTTTTTTTTAAAAAAAAGCTTGACATTGATTTATGGGATCATTACAAAACCCCGTATTTTTTAATTGATTCCATCATATTTTAATTGATTCATAAATAATTGGGGACGGAAGGGGTCGCCAATTTGTCGTGTATAATAAGGCACGGTAGTTACTCTTACACACACATATATTTTTCCTTTCTCATACTTGACTCGAGGCACTACCGTGCCTCTTGATGTACTGTAATTCATATTGGCTGGAAATAGTTCACTATATGCCACCAGATGCCATGGTGAATAGGTCCGATCCCTATACGCCACTAAATGGTATAGTGAATAGATAGTTCAAATCTCTTGACATCAATGAAAACAAGGCCATGTGAAATTATCACTCACATAGCATCATAAATGTAATACTACTATATTGCTCATTAGACACGATTTTGTTCCCTATCATTACTGTGTACACAGTAATCTCGGTCCTTGCAGTCAGATTCAAGTGCGCATTTCACACCTATACACAATCCGTTCACATTGTCAAGCACCTTGAATTCAGCCGACAAATGCCAGCTACATCTGTGAAGAAAATTCCTATAGTTTGTACTTTGTATGGGCATAATTAGGCTTTAATTAAAAACGTTTGGGCTATCATAGTTTTTTTTAATTAATTAAACAAAAATTAATTATCAAATTAGCCGACAATTTATAGCCATTATGATTTAATTAAAAACTATCATGGTATTCTATAGGAAATCGTTTAGGCATTCCGAATTTATTAATATTATTGTTTGGGCTTAATGAATTATACCCGTGAAGCTAACGGAGCGATTTTCGATATCGGGAAGTCGGTTAGCACCATAATTATGTGCTTTTTATGTGCGATTTTACTGCCAAAGAAAAAAATTTCCTGCTCTCATAGGTTCAGAGAAAATCAATTTTCAAAAGTGCTCTGCTAAGTCTACATGATGCTAGCGGAGCATTTATTAAGAAACTAACAAAAAAAATAATAAAATGTATGTAATAGAGTAAAAATTATGTGCTATTTTACTGCGGTATTAGTTTTTTCACTAGACCTGTAGATAAACAGGAAAAAAAATTTTCCAGAAAATACTATGAAGCTGGCAGAGCATTTTCTAAACTAGATCAAATTTAAACTATTAAACTAATGTGCTTTTTATGTGCTATTTTACTGCTCAATCAGATATTTTATTGCTCCTATAGTTTTCCGGAAAATGGAGATATACCTTAAGGACATATGGTTTTTGAGGAATTTTTTTTTTTTTTGAAAAACTATTGGAGGAATGAAATTGAGGTTAGTTTTATTGTAAAGCACATAAAAAAACTATAGGATCAGATGTTTAGTTTTTTTTTTTAACAATAATTTCTCAATATGACTGCCAGCTTCACTATTTAAAAAATTACATGGGCTAGGAAAATTGAAACTAAATGTCTGATATTTACGTGCTTTTTATGTGCTATTTTACTGCTCACTCAGATATTTTATTGCTCCGATAGTTTTCCGGAAAATGGAAATATACATTAAGGACGTATGGTTTTTGAGGAAATTTATTTTATATTTATTTCATATCTTTCTCGCTGCATCTATTCTCTTAGCTATATTTTCTCTAAATTTTCAATAAATAAAAGCATGTAAATTATTATTTTTAAATAGACAAATAGCTAAATAATGAGATGGACCCAAAAAAAAAAAAAATTTATTAAATAATTATTGCTGGGTAAAATATTAAAAAGAAAAAATAGGGTGCAATTATTTATTTAAAAAATAAAAAACAAATATACCTAAGAAAATAGATGTACTCAAAAAAATATTTTACTCAGCAATAATTATTTATAAATTATCTTTTTTTTGGGTCCATCTCATTTTTTAGTTATTTGTGTATTCAAAAATAATTTACATGCTTTTATTTATTGAAAATTTAAAGAAAAATTGGCTAAGAAAATAAATGCAGCAAAAAAGATATTTTATCCAGCAAAAATTGTTCAATAAATTGTCATTTTCTGAGTAAATTTCATTCCGCAGCTATTTGTTTATTCAACAATTATTAACATGTTTTCATTTATTTAAAAAATAAAAAGGAAATAGCTCAGAAAATGGATGTACTTCAAAAGAATTTTTAAAAGGCATAATTGTTTAATAAATTGTTTTTTTTTGAGTTCATTTCATTCCATATAGCTAATTGCTTATTCAAAAATAATTTTCAGGTATTATGATTTATTAGATGCATTCATAGACAATATTAATTTTTTAATTTTCAAATAAATAAATGACTTTGAATTATTTTTTAATAAACAAATAGCTATAAAGACAAAAATGAACTCAAAAAAAGACATTTTATTCTTTATTTGTTGAATCAAATAAATGCCTAAAAATAATTGTTAAATGAACTAATAGCTACGGTATAAGATGTACTTAAAAAAAGACAAATTATTGAATAATTATCCCTGTTAAATATCTTTGTTGAGCTGCATCCATTTTCTTAGTTATTAGCTCTTTTTTTTTTCAATAAATAAATGCGTGAGAATAATTTTCAAGTAAACAAATAGCTATGCAATGAGATGTACTCGCAAAAGAAGACAATGTATTGAATAATTATCGCTATGATATAATATATTTTTTCGAGTGAATCCATTTTTTTAGGTGCTTGTTTTTCATTTTTTTGAATAAATTGAATAATTTAAAAATAAAGAATAAATTGTCTTTTTTTAGAGTACATCACATTTAAAAAAAAATCCCTCTCACAGATTTCGATCGTTTTTTAAGTGAAATAAAGATCTATTTTATGAAATTTTTTTTGTAATTTTCTATCACGTTTTAACCGAGATAATTAGGGTCAAAGTTGACAAGAATTTAGCTTTATAACACACAAGCATAGGGAGCAGAGGTAGCCAAGGTGTATTGAATATACAGCCTAAATTTCAAATCAATATCTCAATTATTAGAAACGATATAACGAGTTAAATTTGAAGAAACAAGTATTTTTTGAAAAAAATTTTCTAACTTTTAAAATAACAATAATAATAATAACAAAACACTTATTTAGAAAAAAAAATAGGTAATTTCACTCTCTGTATAACTATATATATTTTATTTTTTTTTAAACAATTATGATATTCAACAATTTTCCCCTGTACAACGTCGCAATATTTTAGGCTTCGAGCGTGCGGCCGGTTATTGCTTCCGGACCCTCAATTTTCTTGTAATTAATTATTTAGTAATTAATTAGTAAAGTAGGCTACTTTTTTGGAGGTTAAACATAGATTCTAATGGAGTCATGTTCGGTTTTTCAATACCTGGTTAGCCATTTAATGAAAAACGCGGATAGGCTTATGAAAAACTAAGAAAATATAAACGAAAAAATAAAAAAAATTTTGATATAATCTTTATTAAAGCTTTCAGACCGTTTTATTTAACAATACCCTAGTAGAAATTATTTCTCCAGATTTCTGCGTAATTAAGATTTCCGGAGAAGACCTTGGTGGATAAAAAATTTTTTCCGGATTTTATATTTTTTTCAAGATTTGCATTAGCCTTTATTTGTCGTAAGAATTTTTTTGATAGAAAATAAATTGAAAAAATAGAATTAATGGTGTCATGCTATGATAGTCTATGTGAGAAATATCGATAGGTAATCTTTCATTGTCTATTTTATTTTGTTTAAATTCACACACCTAAACAAACTCACAAATATTTGTTGTTGTTCATTGTCACGTCTCTACTTTATATTCTACGAGACCGATGGCCACGCATCAGCGCGGCTTATATAAATCGCATTGCAATTTATGTTTTCTCGCCAACACACAAATAGCTTTCAATAAATCAATTTTAATATTTCTTAAAATTTCTATAAAAAGATAAAACAAAACAAATACAGAAAAGGATATAAGACATCTGCTTTCATACTTATAATACATACTACTACGGTGCAAATATAAATTAGGTACAGTATATAAACTGTACCTTGCTCTATAAGATTCCAAGATGTAGCTTAGAAAAAAGGAGGAAGACAGGTGATAGGATCTAGCTAAGGAGAGGGATATTCCTAAGTTGCAAAATCTGTTAAGATTTGTGATAGAAAATATTTATGAAAAATTTTTTAAAAATGACTTATTACCGAAAACACTAAAAACACTTACTGGGAAAATAATAAAATATTTACTAATATTGAAAGACAAAAATCCCTAGACGTTTTCAGTTATAACACTTTCGTAAAAAAATCTTCATACATGTATTCTTATCTCATATACTTTTACCTAACTTAAAAGATTTTGTAACTTAGCAACATCCTTCTGTTTGCACCTTTTGCTTCTTCCCCAAATACATCCTATCCCTCTCCTTCTTTTTCTAAGCTATATCTAGAAATTTTATAGAGCAAAGTAAAAATAATTATGAAGACTTTTTACAAAAGTCTAAACGCTGAAAACACCAAAAATATTTAAAACACTGACTGAAAAAATATTGATATTTGATATACTAATATTAAAAGACAAAAATCCCTGGATGTTTTCAGTGTTTCCAATGTTCGATGTGTTATGTATGAATCGCCAGGTCTTTTTTCAATTAGCATCAATAAATAAATACAAAAAATAATAATAAATAATAAGAATGAAAAATATGAATAATTAGGAAAAATCCGATAGAAATGGGTTTTTTCTTTTGTTTCAAACAAATCATAGTTATATGAAAGATTTTATTTAATATATTTTATTTAATATATAATTTTATTTTATTTTAAGTATGCATAGAATATTTAATTAACTTTTAAAGTGATATCAATTTTTTTTTCAAATCATTCATTCAATAAGTTTTTTTAAAATTTTTTATCATAATAACTCTAGTTCTTATAATGAAATTATTGCAATGAATTGATTGTTTTTTTACCATGCTAATTAAAATTAAAAAATATCATTGGTTTATATTTTGAAGAAACCTCGTTTTTTTTTTTCTTATTTTAATCCAAAATATAAAATATTTATATATTTTTTAGAATGACAGTCTATTTTCTTTTTAATTTATATATTCAATAAAGTTGTGTTTTGATATCACATTATCAATCATATCAGATCTTATTTTTGTTATTACAAAGTTATAACAATAAATTGATTGTTCAGACACCATGCTAATTAAGTCATTTTTAAATTAAACATATGACTGGTTTATATGATAAAATTACCTAATAAGTTATATAAGTAATAACATAGGGTAGGGATAAAATCAAAAAAATCAATTTAGTCAAATACGATGTTATTCATTGAAATAAATGATTATTTATGTAAATAAAACATTTCAGTAGATGATTTTTATTTTTTTGTTAATTAATTAATGATTTTATAAAATTATTGATATAAAAGAAAATCTGTATTTTTTTACTCTTAATGTAATAGTATTTTTTCATTTTTTTTTATTTTAATCAATTTGAAGTTTTTTCATTTTTTGGAGCTCCGAACGCTCGTCTGGTTATTGCATCAGGACCCTTAATTATAAAATCTATCATTAGATTTTTTTTTTCTGTTAAAACCAATTAAAAGAACATTTATAATGAATTAATGTTTTTTAAATTATAAATAAACTATAGCTCGTTTTTTTACCATTATATTATTATGATTCCACAAATAAATAAATGCCATTGTAATCATTAATTATTTAAATAATAAGGATTTCAGCTATATTTTTTTAATATGCTCTCATTTTTTAATATTATTGTTATAATTATTATTACAGCACATTAAATGTTAATATAACATAATCTACCGAAGCGTGGCAGAACGTCTTTGACGAATTTTAAAAACATGTATCACTGACAATATGTTGATTTAACTTCACTATTTTGTCAATTTTTTTTCACTCGGAAACCCGAAAGCAGTGCAGTAGACGAAAAAATATAGGAATAAAATAAACTTAAAAGTAACTAAAGGTTACTGTAGACTATTGATTGTAATAACGGCCATATTGCAGGCCACTCACTTTTGTTACTTATGAAAAGTATTTTTATGATTATTATTAATAATTAAACAATAGAATATTTTTTTGATTTGTAGTTTGTTTTTTACAAATTCATGACAAAAAAAAATCATGCTTACCACAACAAAATATCAAAAATTTTCTATGATCTCAATCTTGAACTTCCGGGTTTCCGAGTGACTTTTTGAACGGACCCCTGGTCTCTAGTCTTCTTACTCTTTTAATTTACACACTTATGGTACAAATACACATGACACACTCTTACATAGAATTCGAATAAGAAACAGAGAAACCGAATAATAACAATAGATGCCGAACTTAGTCGAGTTTTCATGTAAGAGATGACGCTATAGTGAGGCTAAAGAGAGAATGAGTAGAAAGAGAATAAGCGAGGACAACTGTGCTTTTTATATTGGGAATATTTCTTTTTGTCACACGGCTTATAACTAGGGATGTGGGATAGTTGAAAAAGGACCGATAATAATATATCCGTGATATTAAAAAAAAAAAATATATCGACCGATATATATTTTTTTAACTATCGATATATCGATAATGTTGGCTAAAAAATATTATCGATATATATCATAAAATATCGTTAAAATAAAACAAATAATTTGTTTATTTTTTAAAAATTAGTTTCTAATTAATTAATTCTAAAAATTAATTTTTAATTAATTAATTGTGTAAATATTTATTTAATTATATTTACAAAAAAAAGTTTACAAAAAGATGTGATATTCAACAAAAAACAAAAAACAAGTATTTTGTACAAAAAAAAGCGTCAAGTATTCGAAATTGTAGTCAATTTGTAATGTAAGTTGTTTTGTCACTAATTAATTTTTTGATATAACAAAAAATATGTTACAATAAAAACTAACGAAGAAATTTTATTTTCGATACATGTAGTTAAATCTAAATTGTTGAAAAAAATAAAATAAAATAAAATAAAAAAAAAAAAAAAATTATACTTGACCCCGCGTAGTTTTTTCCTAAATTAAAAATTAAATTTTAAGCCAACATTATTCAATCTCATGTATAGCGAGGTCAAGTATAATTTATTTTTTTTTTATTTTATATCTAGTCTTCTTGCTTATAACAGATACACACACACACATATAAACTTCAGGAGTAACAACACCAAAATAATGCTGCGTTGAAACAATTTTAATATTATCCAAATTAAATTAAAAAATAATGATTAAAAAAAATTCTAATAATAAGAAAATAAATTCGGCTTATTAAAATAGTATATTGAATGTAATTAAAGTGTCGAAAAAAAAATTTGTTTGTTTGGGGTTGACAGCCATGGATCACTCAATGCGTTAGGTATAGGACTTTACCCTGCCGCTTACCCCTGAAAATTCGTGCCGGTAATCCCTTAAGGATATATTGTATAAATTAATAAATTATTTTTTTATAGAGAAATATTTTCAAATCAATATTAAGAATACATTCAGTGCTTTCTCAAAAAGAAGTCATTATGTTTTAAAATTTTTTTTTATTTTATTTATAAATTAAGGGAGATTGGGACGTATTGAAGGAAATGATAAGTTTCTTCTTTTATTATCTCTTTAGATAGTTAAGAATACGATGTATTTATTAAAAAAAACTCCCATGTCAATTACTAAATTAACTAAAAAGTTATAATGTTTTTAAAAAAAAAAAATTTAACATGGGCTTTTATGGAGTAATGAAAAAATGATCCCTCATGACAGTACATATTGAAAAAAAAAAAACACGCATCGCAACGATTTGTTATATTTTTTTTTTTAAATATAAATAAATGAAATTATTCAGAATAACTTGGTAACTTCAGTTTTATCAGTTACTATCTTATTATTAATGAAAAATAGCAATAAAACAAAAAAACGCGAATTTACTCATTAATTTTTTTCTGTCAACAAACGTTCATTGATAGTTAGACGACAAATGTCGGGCTGACATAAAATGAATGATTGTAATTGATTGTTATTGGTTAGTAGATGATTGTAATGTGATTAGTTTTTTTCGTCACCCCCCTAATTAATTTAAATTAATTATTGAAAATTAGTTGATAATTGTTTTAGAATATTAATGTTTATTTTTGTAAATATTAAGTCCTCTTAACACTGCTTAACACGAACATGACATTCAGTCGCGTATGCGCATATACAAATTAACAATAATTAACTAGAGAATAAAAAGTACGATGATTTTTAAGGGATTTGGACGATTTTTTTGAGGGTAAACGAGAGGGGATACGGCCTATCTCTTATACATCGGCCCAACAGCCATTACCAACCACCACAAACCAAAGAAAACTTTATTTCTCCAAAGAAACATCTATTTGATCTGTTTGTTATCGTATAATAAAATCAAATTAATAATTATTGATACATTTTACTAGCAATTGTCAATGTTTATAAGCTTATTATTAGTAATTAAAAATAACATGGAAATCGTGCAATAGCGCAAAAAAAAACTATTGGCACACTTGTTTTATATGTGTATTGTCGTGTTGGTGTATTTCTAATATGCGGTAGTGTATATACTGTATCTGTCAAAGCATAATTCCCATTCTTTCTAATATTTTGATTATTTTAATTTTTTGAAATTTAATTTTTGTAACTAAATGCATTAATTTTTTTTATATTTAAAGTAATCAATAATTAATCACACTCAATTAATTCATTCACAGAGTTATTTCATGTAACCCTAACAGAACTATAGAACCGTAAATAAACCGAAAAAAAACGTTTACGTTCGATTGAAAGTTGCACAAACTAAACCCGAATCAAACCGATGACCGTAATTCAACCAAAATTGAACCAACAATAAACTTTGAGAGAAAATAGCTTTTCTTTAAACGGTTTGAATTCGGTTTCTTCAACCGAGTTTAAACTGACTGAATAATGCAACCGAATCTAAACCCTTTTCAGAACGGTTATTTTGGGTTGAGTTTGCTCAATTTCCAACCGTTTTTTTTTGGGTTAAATAACGGTTATCTAACCGTGAAAAAACCATAGAAGAACCAAACTGTGAAAAAACCGAAATTGAACCCAACAGTGCGGTTGGGTAGTTCCGTCAGGGAAGTCAAATAATATATCTTTAACAAGTTAACATTGACAATTTCAAACTTGCGCGCCACAATATGGCGGAATATCTCATGTTACCAAGTGTATATGACGTTTTAGCATAAGCCATAAAAGATAGTAAAATAAATGAATTTTTTCATACTTCAATTAATAATTATAAAAAAACTAAGCTACAACTCGAACATGCAATTTAGAAACAGCCTCAAATAAAAAATGTAATAACTAAAAAATAGAATTTAAGAAATTTTTTTTTCTTCTCGAGGAGCTCTATATGATACTATATTATTAGTATCTACTACTATTATTATTACATATTAAATCATATCATTCCATATTTTTGCAGTTTCATGGTAAACAGAATCTTTCAGCAACTTTTGTTGGAAACTGGCTTTGGCACAATACTCCAAAACTATTGTACAGTATCCATCGTTACGTTGTCCATGTGTTGACAACATCATATCGTAATGGAAAAGTATTTCCGACGGCTGAAGAATCACATCTTTCTATTGGATCTGTAACTCCAGTTATTGAAAACACTGACTTTTCTCTCGAAACCAGTGGCTTATTGCCAATCAGTCATGTTTGGTTGTTATCCACAACTCTTCCTTCTCGATATGTGCAAGTAGGTTTTAAAATTCTTTTATTCATGCTAAACTGTTTTTAAAGCCTTGACGATCATGGTGCACATCGTTAATATCCCTTTATATAAATTTTATATTTTTTTATAGATAGAAGTTACTTCACCAACTGAAGAAAATACAAATATACTATTATCTTGTAAAATGACTGGAATCCCATGCCCAAGCCACTGGTCACTTTTGTACTCCAGTGATCTACATGGAGCTGCCGTTAATCGTTTACTCCATCATGTATTAGGTTATCGAGGACCAACTATACTTTTTATTCGTGGTAGTTCTTCTAATGACAAGTGTGTCACATATTGCATTGGTTCAACTGCTGAATGGCATGAATCGAATAGTTATTGGGGTGATAATGATTCGATAATTATACAACTACAGCCAATGTATAGACTCATTGAAAAAGGGCCTAAATTGTTGTACTTAAATACATTAATACGAGGATATGCTCAAGGCTTGAGAGCTGGCTCGAACACAAGAAATCCAGTTATAAGTGTAGATCAATCATTTAATTCAGTTACGATCGAAGGTGCACCATATCGTATCATGACTACTGAAGTTTGGGGATGTGGTGATAGGAAACTAAGGTAAGCAATGCATGTTAAATTCATCAAGTTACTAGTCCAGTGTGAAAACTCAAAAGATCGTATTTTCTCTCAATAAGGAAAATAAAAAATACGGATAGGTTCTTTGAAACATGCTTATTAACTATGTAAAATGTAAATTTAATCAACCCCCGGGAAAGGATTGAAAAAAAAAAAAAACATTATTTAATAAAAAAAACATAGAAAAATAATATGACAATAGTGTCAGTATGAAGCTTTTTAAAACAAAAAAAAAAATGTTGAAATCGATCCACTATTGAAGCTAGAATCCAATTTTTAATAATAATTTTATAATAAACAATTCATTTTGTTGTAGTTTTTCATAAATATAATTTTTTTTTATCAATGATAATAAAGTTTGAATTTTCCTTTTGGTAATAAAAAAAAAAAAAAAATATAAATGAATTTTTAAACTAAAAATTTGATTTTTAATATTAATTTTACAACAAACAATCGCTTTTGTTATTATTTTTCGGCCACGGATGCTTCAAAGACGAATATCTGTTCAATTTGATTTGAATGAAAAAAAAAAAGCTATATATGAGCAAAAACACCAATTGTGGACGGCGATTTGGGTGACCTATCCTCAGAACAATTTTTAACTATCATAGGCATGTAGACCTTGAAAAGATATGCCATGTAAATTTTTTTTAGATTTTTCCCCCCATTGTATGGGGAATTTCATCACAATTTGAAATTGGGTTTTTTCAATCATTTTTTTCGGTTTTTTATAAAAACAAAAAAAATTCAGGATGAATGATTTTATATGTAAAATTTTCTCAGCTTTTTGAAAAAAATATTTATATTTTTCTCAATTTTTTTTTTATCTATGAAAATCATGTTTAAAATTTAAAAAGCTGAATTTATGACCTTGCCCCTAAATTTTTTTTTCATTTTTGTTATCATTTTTGAAAAGCTGAGAAAATTTTACATAGATAACATCTTAAAACCTGTTGGGTTCTCTGAAAAAACGACTAGGATAAATCAAAAGGCAAATAATGTTATTTTCGTATTCAGGGCATCAATATCAATCAATTAGACCTATTGCTATGCTATGCAAGTGCTATGGCATAGAACTTTGTTGAAAAACTATGCTAGTCGACAAGGGCCTTAAACAGCAGGGTTGTCGGATAGAATTGTGATGAGAGCTATGAGCCTTGTAATTAAGAAACATTTGAGCACCAAAACTTAAATATCTATTGAAATGCCTTGAAGAAAAGGTTCTATATAGGCTTAAAAAATCCGTATTAAAAAGAAGTATAAAATGATAGTAAAATTAGCGATTTATAATAGATATTTTTTTAGCTACAAGCGTAAATTTGTGTACCATCCCTATCCTTGTGTGTTAAAGTTGTCAACTTTGACATTAATTATCTAAAAAACGAAACTCAATTAAATTTTGAAAAAATTCCTCAGATAATTATTCAGGCTTTCATTTAAGCCCAAAAAATCAAAAATATAATAACGGGAAATTACCTTTACTTTTGACCTTAATAACAATTAAACACATCAATAGAATTTTTTAAAATTTATACTAGTTATTTTGGATATTCTAACAATAATAAAAAAATTTATAGTTAATACATACAGTATGAATATTTTTATAGTTAATTGTCTTTTATTCTATTTGCATCATATTTCAGAGCTATTTGTTTATTCAAATGATTAATTTCGATAATTTTTAATATATTTAAAATTAGCAAATGACTTTAAGAAGACGAATACAATTGATCGAATAATTTCTTAAACAGTAGTTGGAAAAGTAATTGTCCATTTTTTATTGCATTTTGCCTCTTCTTCTGTAACCATTTGTTTATTTAAAAAATTATTCTATGTAATTTTCAATGCATTCCTAATAAATAAAGAATTATATGAAAATAAATTCAGTTGTTTAAATAATTTTTTTTTAATTAATTCTATAGTTACATGTCGTTTTCCATCTTTTTTTCTTAGCTAAGTGTTTATTTAAATAATCAACTTAGATAATTTATTTGTTTATTTATCATAAACAAATGGTCAAAGATGCAAGAGATTGAACAATTTTTTAAATAATATTTCTGCAAGTAAATGCATATTTTCTATTAGTCATTTGTTCTTCAAAAAAGTAATTTATGTAAACTTAAATGGTTTTTGCAAAAACAAATGGCAAAAAAAAAGATGCAAATGATTTAATAATTTTTTGAACATTAATTGAATTATTATGATTTTTTATTTGCACTCCTTTCCGAAGCCATTTAAATATGGTTTATTAAAAAAAAACATTCATGCAATCTTAAATGTATTTATCAAATGCAAATGTCCCGAAAAACGAATGTAATTCATTGAATAATTTTTTAAATAATGATTCTACGAGTACTTGTCTTTCAGCAACTCCATCTTCTCTATTAGTCATTTGTTCATTAAATAATTATTAACTATATTTCTTAAAAATGTATTTTCAAAAATTCAATGGCTAGGAATATACAGTTGTGGTCAGGGTTGTTAATGTATAAAACATAATGTTTTAAACTATGTTTGAAACTATGTTTAAAACATAGTTTAAAACATCCTTAGTTTTATCCATTTGTATAAAACGTCGCTATCTAGTGGCGAAATTGGGAACTGCCACCAAAACAAACAAACGAACCTAAATAAATTTGTTGTTATTAATATGTTTTTTTTTCAATATATGATCATCAAATTTGTTCATAAATAAATGATATAAATATTATGTTTATAAATTTTATAAACTTGTTATTATTAATGTCTATTAAATAAACAACAATTGTTTGACAGATTAGGAGTGTAAGTATAGTCGGTAAGAGGGAAAGTTTGAGCCTACGAGAGATCAGGTGGGTTTTATCCGTTTTATCTGTTTTATCCTGTTTTAAACGTTTTAAACGTTTTATCCATGGATAATTGTAAACAACTCAAAAACCCTCCATTTTAACAACCCTGGTTGTGGTTATAATCTATAGATAAATAATTGTTCAAACAATAATTAAACTCCCGTAACCGTTTGTCTGTTAAAAAAAATTATTATATAAATAATAAATATACAATGCTACTATTTTTTTTACAAAACAATATATAATAGCTGTATATATTATTATTTATCCCCTCAAGCATTTGATTTACTAGAAGCGACATTATCTACATTTATATTACAGAACGCTTGATGGTAACAATTACCGACGGCGCAATGTAAATATATTAGAAAGTAATGGCAATATTATTAGAAAAGGACGGCGAACACGGATATGACGCTGTTTTTTTGACTTTCGCCTTTTACTCCATACCAGTCAATACCCATACCCACGCCTAAAGATGTTTACACATCAAAAATTATTGCCTACTCTTGCCTATTAGTCATTTGTTCATTAAATAATTATTAACTATATTTCTTAAAAATGTATTTGAAAAAATTTAATGGCTAGAAATATACAGTTATGATTATAATCTATGGATAAATAATTAGTCAAACAATAATTAAACTCTCGTAACCGTTTGTCTATTAAAAAAAATTATTTATGTAATGTTAAAATGTTATTATCTATATTTGCAATTGCATGCTCTTTATAACCAATTGTTTGATAAGTATAATCAAAATGCATTTTTAAATAACAAATAGATAAAAAAACAGATATAATTGCATAAATATTTTTTGAAACAACAATTTTTCAAGTACTTTACTTTACAAGTTTTTACTTAAATGAAGTAATATTATAAATTTATTTATTCTAATTACCAGTTTTTATTTTTATTAATATAAAATTTTCATCGTATTTTTTTTAATTATACTTTTTTTTTTTAATAATTTTAAAATTATTATTTTGTTTATTTTTTTTTGAATTGTTTTAACTGAAACGAAGTTAAATCATTATTTTATTTTAATATTAATTCAATTCAGGTAGCGAAGTAGGTAGTTCACCTATATTTTGTTCATCTCTTCATGCTTGTGCGTGAACTATCAATTTTTCAACATTGCGAGCTTACCGCGTATAACATAAGTATTTTTAGTCCGTGGTCCGGTATAGTTGGTAGTATCAGAATGCGCAATCGATCGGAGTGATTGATCAGTGCATAGCAACATTAAAAAATTATAATATTTTTGAATAGTTAATTGAAGAACTCCTAATTAAGTTTTTTTGCATTTTATAATTCTCCGAAGAATTATCTATCCATTAAAAAAAAAAAAACTTGAAAAAGTTGAAAATTGAAAAAATTCAGGCTGTTTGCGCCCCTAAATTTTAATTAATTAATGATAATTAAACCATCAACTCCCAAAAAAAATTAACTTCACTCCAATATTCTCCAAAAAAACTCCAATAGAATCCATATAATAGTTTATTTTGATTCCATCAACCTTAGGCTAATTATAGATGCGAATGCAGATTGGGGGTATTTTTCTTAACAGTGTAACAAATATTATCTCTTTTTTTTTTTTTTTTTTTAAGGGCATGATAACTTGAAAAATATTTGAGATAGAGAAATGTTATAGAGCACATTTTTATTATACTCGACTCGCTTACACAAAATGTCGTAAAATGACCGATTTTTGACGTTTAATTGCAAATTTGTCCACTTTGAGCACTCAAAACTTTTTTCCATCCTTGTGTCGAAACCATGGTACAAATATACCATAAATAATATTATACATAAATAATTAATAATAAACAAAAATGTTTGGGTGCATTCTTTTAATAAAAAATTCTTATTCATTTTTGTTTTTCACTCTGTAATACCGGCCAAATTTTTATAGGAAAAAACTGTTTCTTGTAGTGGCAGTATTGGCACATGACATTATTTTTTTTTACTCCAATTATGGAAGGAATAACTTTTTTACGTTTAATGTTCAATGTTTATAAGTGAAATAAACAAAAATTTTTTGTAGCATATTTGTTATGAAACATGATTTTCCAAGATTATCATAAATAAATCGTCTGGGGGAATTCATAGAGAATTTTATTATTTTTGTCGTTGTTTCTGTTTTTAGTTTTTTGCCGGTATTACAGGGCGAAAAATGAAAACGAAAAAGAATTTTTTATTAAAGGAATGCACCCCTTCACTCTTTCTAATCATCTTAAGTAGACAATAATAATATGACAGACACCCACTTTAGTGTAATATTACATATATGGGCACACAGATTTGAACACACATGCAAAAAATTTAGTAAAGATGGCTACTTGAAGATAGCCCAATAAATTCTTATTTCTGATTTTCTGTTCGAGGATTGGACCTACCTGTATATTTCTACCATGTTCGTAACCTTGAGCAAACTTCATATAAGAAACCGTAAAAAAATCGTTTAGGCCCGAAAATCGTAATCGTGTATAATATTTTATCATAAACTTAAGAAGTTACCTTGGACTATATGAATTATATTAATCATCAGTTATTTTGTTTTCTCTGATTTCGTCATGGCGTTTATGCATAATAGATTTAGGAGATATGTGGGTTTAATTTTTCTATCTACTTCCAATTATCATTTAATGAAGTAAATCACATAAAATAGATTCTTTTAGTTCGATTCCGTTATTAAATTCATTAATAAATAATTTTTTCTTTTTTTAATTTGTTATTTTTTTCAACATTAAATTTCAATTTCACATCTTCACCAGCTATATTGATTTAGGTCAGGTAATTCGCTCCGAATATTTATTCAAGTATTCATGTTATAAAATTCTTTAAAATAACAAAAATTAGAAACTCAAAGTTTAAGTAAAACCGTGCATGTTTTTTTTTTTTTTTTTTTTGAAAAATTTTACAAATTTGAAAAAAAAAAAAATACTTCAGAACCCCGAAGTCTTAAATTAAAGACTTCAGATTAAAGACTTTGAAAGTTCGAGGTCTTTCATTGAAAGATTTCAGAAGCTCGAAGTCTTTAATTTAAACATTTTATATTTAAGAGTTCGAAAGCCTGAGGTCTTTCATAGAAAGACCTTGCAAGCTTAAAGTCTTTCGTAGCTACGAACAGGAAAACCTCAGTCTTAAACGAGCTTCAAGTCTTAAAACGCGCTTCATTGAACTTAAACTGTCTTTAACACACAAGGCATAGGTGTTACCTCATATTTTAATGTATTTTTATTAATAACTTTTTTAAAACGCACCAGAAAACGTTCAACTTTTAACAGTTTATAGTCCTAAGAACGACAAATATATTTTCTTGATATAAATTTTTTTCATTTCGTCTGCTTCGTTTAATAATTATTCAAGTTTTAAAAACAGTAATTTATTGTTTTTTATAGTTTGCGCGCGTGGGGGACTCATACTTCGGCATCACTGTTTGTCTCTCCTTCGTTGTTGTTCTCTAGCGGAAAGGGGAATCAACACACAGATACGGACATACACAAACATACAATAGGATTTTTTTTATAGTGTGAAATAGCAGTGTTTTACGATGTAAATTTTGAGTACTAGCATAGTATTAGTGTATATTAGTATATACACTAATACTACAGTAGTCAATATTTCAATCAGTAGCAGCACAAAAATCTTGGGGACCCGGACATAAAATATAGCGTTACGGTATATAGCGTTTTTAAGCACAAATATTCATTCTACCTTGGTTTTTGGAAACAACCTTAATTTAAAGACTTCGGATTTAAGAGTTCGAAAGGCTGAATTGAAACTTCAGAAGCTCGAAGTCTTTCATTTTAAGACTTTATATTTCAGAGTTCGGAAGCCTAAGGTCTTCCGAAGACTTCCTAGTTGGACAAATGAAGCGCGTTTTAAGACTTCAAAGGATTTTAAGTTCGTTTAAGACTGAGATTTTTTTGTTCGGAAGCTTCCTGGTTGGACAAGTGAAGCGCGTTTTAAGACTTCAAATAGTCCAGTGTGAAAGCTCAAAAGATCGTATTTTCTCTCAATAAGGAAAATAAAAAATACAGATAGGTTCTTTGAAACATGCTTATGAACTATGTAAAATATAAATTTAATCAACCCGCAGAAAAGGGTTGAAAAAAAAAAAAAAACACTTTATTTAAAAAAAAAAACATAGAAAAATAGTTTAAAAGGGATCGAGTTTGGTACCGTTTTTTAGGGAAAAAAAATTGAAATTTTTTGGTATTTTTAGTTTTTTTTTTTACGAAAGGGTTGATTTAATATTAGGGTTTAAAGGTTGATTCAGTCGGGTAATCGTGATTAGTGGTGGGAGAGCTAAGGTTTCAGGGGAATGTTGAGAGGGAAGTATATTATTGTCGCAGTCACACTCGGTCACGTTCGTTCATTCGGTTTCTACTGTATCTTTCTTTTTTTATATATATCCCGCACAGAAAAATCTCAGTCTTAAACGAGCTTCCAGTCTTAAAACGCGCTTCATTGAACTTAAACTGTTTTGTGAGATCTTAAACGAACTTCCATTAGCTTCCCAAATAAAATCACAAGTTTTTCCGAGGTCCCCAAACTCTTTCAAAGGCTTGAATTAAAAGACTTCGAAAGCATTCAAATCTCGGTCTTTCAGACGCTTGATTTGAAAGACTTCAAAAGCGTTCACATTTCTCAATCTTTCAAAAGCTTGATTTAAAAGACTTCAAAAGGATTCAAATTCTCAGTCTTTTAGAAGCGTGATTTAAAAGACTTCAAAAGCGTTCACATTTTTCAGTCTTTTAGAAGCTTGATTTAAAAGACTTCGAAAGTTTTTAGGTTTAAAAAAAAAAAAAAATTCAATAAATACGATTTCGAAAGCTTGTAGTCTTAAAATTAAAGGCTTTAAAACTTATTTCAATGAAAATTTTATTTGGGAAGCTAATGGAAGTTCGTTTAAGATCTCACAAGACAGTTTAAGTTCAATAAAGCGCGATTTAAGACTGAGATTTTTCTGTTCGGGACTTAGAAAAATTTAAACTGCCTGATATAAAATTGTTAAGATTTTTATCATTTTGTATATTAAATAAGTATATTTCGCGGATTTTAATTAATATGTAGCTCTTATCATTTATTAATTGATGTTATTGGTTAATTTTTTTTTATTTATATATTTTTTGAAAAAAAAAAATTCAAGTTTGATTGCTTGTAGTGTATTTAATTTTACAATTCACTCTAAATATTTATTCAAGTTTTCATGTTATAAAATTTTTTAAAATAACAAAAATTAGAAACTCAAAGTCTAAGTAGTAAATATATTCACTTATTTTCAATTGATGATGTGGTTGAGTGGTCAACCTATCCGACTTCCACCCAAGAAACCTGTGATCGATCCCGTGCAGATTTTTTTTTTTTGGAAAAATTTTACAAATTTAAAAAAAAAGAAAAAAAAAAAATGAAAGACTCCGAAGTCTTTAATTTAAAGACTTCGGATTTAAGAGTTCGAAAGCCTGAGGTCTTCCATTGAAAGACTTCAGAAGCTCGAAGTCTTTCATTTTAAGACTTTATATTTAAGAGTTCGAAAGCCTGAGGTCTTCCATAGAAAGACTTTGCAAGCCCGAAGTCTTTCATAGGAAGTCTTCCGAAGACTTCCTAGTTGGACAAATGAAGCGCGTTTTAAGACTTCAAAGGATTTTAAGTTCGTTTAAGACTGAGATTTTTCTGTTCGGGTATATATAAAAACCTTCCAAACCTTTCAAAGACTTCCCATGAAAGACTTCAAAAGTTTAAGGTCTTCCGCCTCGAGCCTAAAGTCTTTCGAAGACTTCGAAAGTTTAAGGTCTTCCGCCTTGAGCCTAAAGTCTTTCATAGGAAGTCTTTCGAAGACCTCCATGAAAGACCTCGGAAGTTTGTGGTCTTCCATAGAAAGACTTCAGAAGCTCAAGTCTTCAATTTAAAGATTGCATATTTAAGAGTTCGGAAGCCTGAGGTCTTTCATTGAAAGACTTCAGAAGCTTGCAGTCTTTCATTTAAAGACTTTATATTTAAGAGTTCGAAAGCCTGAGGTCTTCCATAGAAAGTCTTTGCAAGCCCGAAGTCTTTCATAGGAAGTCTTCCGAAGACTTCCTAGTTGGACAAATGAAGTGCGTTTTAAGATATCAAAGGATTTTAAGTTCGTTTAAGACTGAGATTTTTCTGTTCGGGTACATACCTTTCTTTTTTTTCATTTAAACCAAACTGAACAGAAATTTGATTTTGATTCGTCTTCGAAGCATCCGTGGCCGAAAAACGACAACGAAATTGATTGTTTATGTAAAATTAATATTAACAGTTGAATACTAGCTTCAATAATTGACCGATTTTAATAATTTTTTTTTTGTTTTGAAAGGCTTTATCATAGTCTTTTTTAAAGACTATCATATAATCAGATGAAAAAAATTTTCACCTTAAAGTAAACAACAATATAAATTGTTCATTGTAAAATTGTTATTAAAAATCAAATTTTTAGTTTAAAAATTCATTTATATATATATATATTTTTTTTTTGATTTCAAAAAGGACAATTCAAACTTTATTATTATTGAGAAAAAAAAATTCATATACTCGAAAAACTACGAAATGAATTGTTTATTTCAAAATTATTATTAAAAATTTGATACTCGCTTCAATAGTAGACCGATTTCAACATTTATTTTTTTTTTTTGTTTCAAAAGGCTTCACACCGACTATCATAATAAAAAAATTTTCACTTTAAGGCTGAATGTAAATTCCAAGGTAGGACGACTCTTTGGGTTCAAAAGGGCACCCTTACACCCATAGTTTAGAAAAAAAATGAGCACCTTCCATTGTCATAGATTTTTATACTTTACTGTCGCGTTTTTAGTTGTATGAGTGTGGGCGGCCTGTATGATAAGTGAAAAGTGCAAGACTGTACTTCTGATAGTAATAATATTAATAAACCTAAATGATTAAAACCACAGGAAGTTTACGTTGACTTTTTAAAAAGATATGACTATACTATTTCTTTTCTGTCCTTAAATTTAAGCATCTGGCTCTCATTCTCCGTAACATGATCATTCTTATTCATTATTATTGATTATTTTAGAGAAAAGCAATTGGATATAAAAAAATGGCAAGTTAAAGAAGCTGAAAAGCAGCGTGTTGTCAAACTAAGCAGTGCTGATTGGATGGAACATCCTGATCGTTACTTACTTGAACTGGCTGGTCGACCAACTTATAGCAATGCTGAAAACAATTGAGGTATGCAACTCCAATTGATTATTATCTTTTTTATTTCAATCAAGAAGAATTTTGTCTTACATATAAGTCGATTATAAGGATGAATGGCTCATATATCTAATATTTTGACAAAAATTTGTATCTTTATTAAATTACGGTATCTGTATATATGTTATCAGTTTCAAAAAATTTTGACTTTGTATATTACTTTAGATAGATAAAAGCCGTTTTTCTTAAACACAATCATTTTAGTTTTTTTTTGGTTAAAAAAAAAAAAATTATAATCGTTCAATATTTAGTTATAGCATATTCGCAATAGAATATTTATAAAATGTTTCGTTATTAGAAAAAATGAAAATAAATAAAAAGTTTCAATGTAAATATTTTTACAAAATTGTCAGGTTCATGTAGAACATTAAAGTTACTTGAAAATAAATTGAAACATTATTATTCTATTAATATACTGTGATAATTATTAGAACACTCTATTTTATTAAGTCACTTTTTTCTAGTCGAATAATACTTTTTTTAGATTAAGTTTTTAAAAAAGATTTTTTTTAATATGACTGACTTTGGATGGGTTTAACTAAAAAAGATAGACTTTGAATCAACTACGAGACCTGTAACGACTGCGTGACTTATGGCTACTTGAACGATGTCTTTGCGCTTTTTTAGTTTTACGCGTTCGCCCACGACTGTGACTTCTTGATCGGCTTCGACTAGAGTACTTTTTTCGCTTTTGATGTTTTGTAAACTCATTGCGTGGAGCTGGTGGAATTGTTAGAACTGATGATTTTGAGCGTCTGCAAAAAAAAAAAAAAAACAAAATTATTTTATCGACATATGAGCGATAAAAATAATAAATTCTTATTTTGAATTGGAATAATTACTCTTGACAATGACGTGGTGATTTTGTTCTCTCCGGAGGAGCATGAGTCCCACTACGACTGATAAAGCCACCCCAAGCATTATGTTCTTTTGGAAGTGGAGGACTAGGTGTATGACCATCAGTATCACCACTTCGTGTTTTTGATCTAGCTTCGTCATACTGTCGTCTCAATTCTTCAACTTTTTTTTCCAATTCTTCTGAACGAACACGAGGGCGTGTATAAAGACGTAATATACGACGACAAACATCCTTAATTGCAGATTCTTCTACTTTAAACAATGAAAACCATGCTGGTGACGATGGTAATGGTAATTGTAGTTGACGAGCACCCAGATATATACAAGCACACGCTACCGTTTCTGGATGATGTCGCAGAAATACATCTGAACGTAATGAATCATTCATGTAATTCCAGCTTTGTTGCATTAAGAGACGATTTCTTTCGTAACCCAATAGCTGAAGATACATGACGATTATTTTGTGTGGATGTTTTACGTGAACACAAAAGCCGAGTTCCTTGAGTACCCTACGCTCAGATTTAATTACTTGGTTTTTTTGAGCAACGTAGTTTTGGTCAAGTATGACAGGACTGATTGGTCTGTGAAAAATAAAAATAAACATAACTAGTCAATAAAAATTCAGGATAATGAAATGTATAAGAAATTGGGAATTCAACGGAATTTTTTTTTTTCATAATCCTGTCAACTTACTTATTACTAGTTACTTGCTTGATGTGATGAAAAACACTGATGACGTCTCGTATTCTTCTTGGTGCCTCTTCAATTTTACTGGCTAAACAAATACATCCCATCGCTGTCGTTTCCATGTTATGTCGAACTAATGATTTGCTGTAGTAAAAACGTTGAAAAATCACTTGACCTGTAGCCATTGCTACCTACGAAAAAAATATAATGAATTATTTCGTCATCATAATAAATCATTTAACACCAACTATGTACGCAAAAGTCAAGGTTAGTACTTTTGAAGGTACGTTTCCATAACGAAAAATAATTAATGAGGCTATGTGTACATATTTTTTTTTTTTTCGAGAATTCAATTAGGGTTGCTTTTATATAATCAACTATCTTTTCGCTACAACTTGGTGTTGATTTATTATGCTTGGGATATCAGATTTACTCGATATTCACTCTACAATAAAAGAATAAGTACAATTAGCTGAGTGCAAAAAATGTATAAAATACCTGAGGTAATTTGAGTAAAATACCAGCTGTTTGTATTAATTCACATCCTAGTATTCGTAAGTCAGTTTCAGTTTCAGCATCCAAACCATCTAAATGCGATGGTGTTGAGTTCAACTTTTCCTCCGGTAAAAGACAATTTTGCAGTGTTAAAACTATTTTGCCATATTGCTTGTTATTACTCGGTGCTGACATTTTTTTACTTGGAGTTTTGTTTTCTTTTGAAGTCATGACTTCGAACAAGTCAAAATTTAATATAAGACGTGCAACAGAAGTTACTGCTATAAAAAAAAAGAAAAACAGAATCTAAAACTATCAATAAATTCCTGTATTGAATGTGAAACCTTAAACAGTGAATGATGGCTACAGCCAAGAAGACTAAAGTCGCGTTTACCAAAGAAGGTAGAGTGAAACCGTCAGAAAAAGATAACGATGATCAATCAGCACATGCGCCAGAATTCAGTTATACATAAGGTGTGTTCGTTCACTATTCACACCGAGCATATGCACGGAGAGTATGCAAGGAAGCGCTAGAGTCGTGCGGCCATTTGAAGAAACTTTATTGATAAAATTTACTAACGCATTGGATTCGGAAAGAAAAATAACAACACCATAACTAATTAGCAATTAATAATTATGAAAGACAGCAAAAGAACTGAAAAAAAACAAATAACAATAAATAAATAGTAAATTTTATTAAAAAAGTTTCTTCAAATGACCGCACGACTCTAGCACTTCCTTGCATACGCTCCGTGCATACGCTCGGTGTAAATAGTGAACGAACACACCTATTGAGTGAAACCAAGAAGACTAGAGACCTGGGTAGCTATTCTTGACTCGATTATCCCACCTACATGGGATAACATGAAAACGCCTGAAAATGATTTAGTCGTTTGATGTAAACCATTGAGAAGGATATAAATTAAGCCAAAATTTTCATGTTTTGCGACAAAAAAGTTATCCCAGTCGCTCGGGATAACTTGCGGATAATCGAGTCAAGAATAGCTACCCACAGGCAGGGTTGTTAAAATGGAGGGTTTTTGAGTTGTTTACAATTATCCATGGATAAAACGTTTAAAACGTTTAAAACAGGATAAAACGGATAAAACCCACCTGATCTCTCGTAGGCTCAAACTTTCCCTCTTACCGACTATACTTACACTCTTAACCTGTCAAACAATTGTTGTTTATTTAATAAACATTAATAATAACAAGTTTATAAAATTTATAAACATAATATTTATATCATTTATTTATGAACAAATTTGATGATCATATATTTAAAAAAAAACATATTAATAACAACAAATTTATTTAGGTTCGTTTGTTTGTTTTGGTGGCAGTTCCCAATTTCGCCACTAGATGGCGACGTTTTATACAAATGGATAAAACTAAGGATGTTTTAAACTATGTTTTAAACATAGTTTTAAACATAGTTTAAAACATTATGTTTTATACATTAACAACCCTGCCCACAGGGTTGTTAAAATGGAGGGTTTTTGAGTTGTTTACAATTATCCAAGGATAAAACGTTTAAAACGTTTAAAACAGGATAAAACGGATAAAACGGATAAAATCCACCGTAGGCTCAAACTTTCCCTCTTACCGACTATACTTACACCCCTAACCTGTCAAACAATCGTTGTTTATTTAATAAACATTAATAATAACAAGTTTATAAAATTTATAAACATAATATTTATATCATTTGTTTATGAACAAATTTGATGATCATATATTTAAAAAAAAACATATTAATAACAACAAATTTATTTAGGTTCGTTTGTTTGTTTTGGTGGCAGTTCCTAATTTCGCCACTAGATGGCGACGTTTTATACAAATTGATAAAACTAAGGATGTTTTAAACTATGTTTTAAACATAGTTTTAAACATAGTTTAAAACATTATGTTTTATACATTAACAACCCTGGACTTACCCAGGAGAATAAATTATAGAAGTGGGGATGGCTTGATATACGTCGTAAATGTAGAGTATGCCACTTTAGATATTTAATTGCGCACTACGTATCGCACTGATTGTTTCTTTCTATACCCCTCAGCCCATCCTAGGACCTATAAATCTATCATCAAAACATAACCAACGTTTTTCATAATTGCCAAACGACATTTCTAAATATTGTTTGACAGTAAAAAGTAGAAAAAAATTAATATAAATAGTTGTTTATAGGTGTACAAAGCCATATTACTACATTTTTTATTATTTGTTTTTATTGTAAGTACTAAAATTGTTCTTTACGTTATTTATGAAAGTATTTATCCATCTTATTAGACAGTGAATGACAGGTTCATGAACTTTTTGGAGTATAACATTTTTTGAAGCATTAATAATTTATTGTTGTTAAATATTCTATTTCGTTTAACAGGAATTACAATAATTATGAGTAAAATAAAGGAAAAAACATCTTGTACTAAATTATTTCAAGAACTTCGCAATAATAAAGATGCTGTTCAATTACTTAATACAGCATGTGCTAGAATTCTAACAAGTGGTAACATCTTAGTATTTGCCAAAGTGCTAAATGATTATAAATTTTTGAATATGGCTATTTTACATAATTTGAAGATTACAACAGCACATGGTCAAGAGGAGTTAGATTGGATGCATTGTTAGCCTCCTAAATCAGCAGATGATATTTCACGAATCATTAGAGTGTTTGATAATATATAATCAAATGAATAACAAAACAATATTTTTTTTAAGAAATCGTACATAAATTTACCAGTTAAATAATTTCAAAAAATTGTTATATAAATTAATGATATTTAAAAACATTAATATACTGTATATTAATAAACGGTATATTAATAAATAACTAATATTAGTTTATTAATATACAGGTATTATAAACTTTTGACCTTTAAAATAGAGGGAACACTACCACGTGCAAGAGTTACACGATCTCTTTTTACTTCAGTATTTTCTTTATTTTGTGGATCCATAACGAAAAAACTTTGAATATCATCTTTTTGAAAATGTAACTCACAAACATAATAATTTTTGCGAATTTTTTTTCCTTCAATATTTGGGAGAATAAATTCTAACCATTTTTGACGTATACTTTCCTCCTGTGCAGTTAAAATAATTTTTTTTATAATTTATTGATAAAAAACAAATATTGTTTATTCTACCCAGCTAATAGCTGCTTAATAAAAAAATTAACTTACCTTTGGGATTTGAAAAATAAATCGCTTTTCTGGGTCTGGATCATGTGCACTCCCACTAAGACAATTATTTATACAACAAACGCAAGTCATTTTAATATAAAAAAACATAAAAATAATCACAAATATTTATTAATTTTGAATCGTAAATCCGCTAGATGTAAACATAATAAACGTCATGTAGACTGCTCAACAGGCTGAGAGGTGTGGAAATAAACAATCAGCGCAATACGTAGTGCGCAATTGAATATCTAAAGTGGCGTACTCTACATTTACGACGCATATCAAGCCAAAAATATTTGCCCCTTCCATCGAAGTTGATTCTCCTGGTCTCCAGTCTTCTTGAGTGAAACCGTCAGAAGAAGATCACGATGATCAATCAGCGCATGCGCCAGAATTCAGTTTTACAAATCAATACATATAAAATTTGCGTGTCTGTGTTTCCACTTCCTTACCGAATTTTTCAATCAGTCACATACATATACAGATTTTCCATGCATCGTTATATTCTGGCGCATGCGCTGATTGATCATCGTGATCTTCTTCTGACGGTTTCACTCTATCAATGCATATAAAATTTGCGTGTCTGTGTTTCCACTTCCTTACCGAATTTTTCAATCAGTCACATAGACGGCGTTCCGTGGCTCCCATTCCGTTCGAACTTCAAAATGGCGGAGTTGAAAATTTTTTGATATTTTGTTGTGGTAGACCTGGTTTTTTGTTTGTTTACCATGGAGGTCTATAAGGCTATGGTGTGCGTTCCAAAACCTCGTTCGGGTCGGATCTTCAATATGGCGGCGATTCAAATCAAGCCTTTGAAAAAATTCAAAAATCCCTATTTAACTCTCTAAATTAGTGTGACTGTGTTAGTGAATGTTTGTAAATAAAGAATTATTCAAAGAATTATTAAAATTATTGTTTATTCAAAGTTCATTAAAATTGAGGTCCACCGGTAGTTGTACTTAAATAAATTAGTTTTTAAACAATAACTAAACAAGTGAATGTCTTCTTCCTAATTATATCTTCTTTCGGAAATATTTGTTTATTTAAAAAAATTATTCATGTAATTTTAGATAAATTTATGAGGCAAAAATAACTGAAACGAAAAATTCTATTGAATGTATAATTTATTATAGAGTAATTGCATAAATAATAGTCTATTTTTGAAATTACATATTCCTCCATAGCCAATCGTTTATTTAAGAATTATTAATTATTTATTGAAGATTTATTTTTAAATATTAATGAGCTAGAAAAATAGATGTAATTGCATAAATAAATTTTTAAATAATTATTTTTCAAGTATTTGTTTATTAAATTAATTACTTTAGGTAATTTTGGATGCATTTCACAAGAACAAACAGCTAGGAAAACAGTTGCATTTTTTAAAATAAATTTTTAAAGAATATTTTTATAGTCAATTGTTTTTTTTTCTATTTGCATCATATGTCGTAGCTGTTAGTTAATTCAAATGATTAATTTAAATAATTTTTAATATGTACTATGTAATTTTTAATGTATTTCTAATAAATAAATTATTACAGGAAGATAAATTCAGTTGTTTAAATAAATTTTTTTTAATTAATTCTACAGTTAGATGTCTTTTTTTTATTTTCATCCTTTTTCCTTAGCTAAGTGTTGATTTAAATAATCGATTCAGATAATTTATTTGTTTATTTATAATAAACAAATGGCCAAAGATACTATTGATTAAACAATTTTTTGAATAATATTTATACAAGCGTACTTTTCTTTTTTGTATTTGTATTTGAATTTTTTAAAATGTATTTTAAAAAATTCAATGGCTAGGAATATACAGTTGTGATTATAATCTATAGATAAATAATTGTTCAAACAATAATTAAACTTCCGTAACCGTTTGTCTATTAAAAAAAATTATTATATAAATAATAAATATACAATGTTACTATTTTTTTTACAAAATAATATATAATATAGCTATATATATTGTTATTTTCCCCCTCAAGCATTTGATTTACTAGAAGCGACATTATCTACATTTATACTACAGAGGGCTTGATGGTAACAATTACCGACGGCGCAATGTAAATATATTAAAAAGTAATGGCAATATTATCAAAAAAAGGACGGCGAAAACGGATATGACGCTCTTTTTTTGACATTTGCCTTTTACTCCATACAACTAAATCCCAGACCCGCGCCCAAAGATGTTTACACATCAATAATTTGGCATAAAAAAAATTGTCGCAATTAAAATGGTAAGTGTATATTGTTGTTATACCAATTACTTAGCCCGTAAATTTTATTTTTTTTAAAGTTAATGCTTAAAACATAAAGTGTTTTAATAAACTTAATAAACTTGGTAATTAGTTCGACTGTTCATTTTCAACAAGAACATTACCATCTACATCAGTTAACAGATAATGTGTTTGAAGTGAAATTTTTTTTTCCATTTTGTTAATTGTTATTAACAAATTTATTGTTGTAATAATTTTACTCAGTAAGCACTGGTAAGCACCACAATCCACAACAATAACAATGCACACATAGAAAGGTTTAATATACATGAGACTGATTATTTTGAGAATTTCTAGGGAGATTTTTAGTTTCTATAGATCTACTCTGATTATAGCCAAAAAGGACCGCGGTCCCCTTACAGAACGCACCCCAAAGCGCCAACGGCATTCTGACTGACTACAGTAAACTTAGGAATATGAAAGTCCCCTACAGATGAAATAGTAGGCATGCGCAAAGGTTAAACCACTAGTAATTTATTTAAAAGGTTTTTTAAACGAAAATATGAATAGCTAATTATTATAAAATAACAAAATGTAAATAAATTACATAAAAACATATGCAGCTATAAAATCTAATTAAAAATTCAATTATTCTTGCTAAAATTTATGTTACAGCTTTATTTTATGAATTTAGCGAATCACATTTATCGATAAGTAAATTTTTAAAATAGTATTTAAAAGACTTTAATTGATAAAATTAATTCATTATCAACTCACAAAATACATTTATTTATTTAAAAATTAATATTGTCTATGGATGCATCTAATTAATGAATGCCTGAAAATTATTTTTAAATAAGCAATTAGCTATACGGAATAAGAATAACTCAAAAAAAGACAATTTATTAAACAATTTTTGCTGGATGAAATATCTTTTTTGCTGCATCTATTTTCGTAGATAATTTTTTTTCAAATGTTCAATAAATGAAAGCATGTAAATTATTTTTAAATAGACAAATAGCTGAAAAATGAGATGGATCCAAAAAAAAGATAATTTATTGAATAATTATTGCTGAGTAAAATATTTTTTTGAGTACATCTATTTTCTTAGGTATATTTGTTTTTTATTTTTTAAATAAACTAGAGAACATGGCGCGCCTTCGGCGCGCCACCATACTTACCACCTTTCTATTTTATATGTTCTATTTATTGACAGACTCAATGTAACATTTGAAAAGCATTATTTACTATGACAATAAGCATCGTGTTATTCAGATAGCCGCGATTTTAAAAATCCCTTTTTTCCCTCAGTTATTTTATCCGCTAGATAGTTACGTGGATGTAAAGTGGAGTGCTTGAATTATGTATATATATAATTTTAATAATCTTTCACTCAGTGCAAGCTGTAAACAATACAATATAGATTGATATCTATCACGTTCAAATGAAGATATTTAGCTAGACTCAAATCGAGTGAAACAAATGAAATGATTCACAATCAAAAATGTAAAAGAAACCTGAAATAATCATATTTTTTTTTATTTTCTTTGTTATTTCTAAGATATAAGTAATATCACAATTTATGTAATACCATAAATAAATAAATTAGTAATCAATCAATTTAATTAAATCAATTTCAATCAAAAAAAAGCAATTCATTTGCCATATACCAACTAATCTTATGTGACACATGATAATATTAGCTGATGCTTAATTTTAATCTTCAATTTTTTATCAAAATATATTTAATAAATATTATTATCAAAATATTAATTTATAAATAATATTTTTTTATCAATGTCTGATGATGATTTAATTGATGATTTAAAATTTGCTTGTTAATGTTTGTTACAACATATAACAAACTCCTTGACAACGGTTACCAACTGTAAAAAAAACAACTATTTTTCATTTAAAAAAAAAAAGAAATCAGTTGGTAACTGAAAATAAAATAAAATAAAGATAATCGAGAGAGAGAGAAAGAATATCTAGGGAAACAAAACAACCAATCACAGAAAAAAGAACCGCCGTTACTTTTCTTCTTTTTATAATAGGATAATTGCACCCTATTTTTTCTTTTTAATATTTTACCCAGCAATAAGTATTTAATGAATTATTTTTTTTTTTTGGGTCCATCTCATTCTTTAGCTATTTGTCTATTTAAAAATAATTTACATACTTTTATTTATTCAAAATTTACAGAAAAAATAGCGAAGAAAATAGATGCAGCAAAAAAGATATTTTAACCAGCAGAAATTGTTCATTAAATTGTCGTTTTTCGAGTCGACCTTTTTTTTCAGCTATTTGTTTACCCATAAATAATTATCTTGACACTAAAATAAGTAGTAAACAAAAAAACATGTGATTTTGACTACGGTACCTACCTACCTACCAAATCTATTGCCGTCAGTGGTCGATAGAGTTACTACATTGCTCCATTCCGTCATCCTCAACAGCTCCCTATCCTAAAACATTGTGTGACGTCACAGATTACCCTCCTTGTAAAACTCCATGTTTGTTTTAACAATCTCATATGACATCTGTAAAATGTGACAATAGCCAATTTATTTAATTGATTCAAAATAATTATTAAAAATTTTGTCGACTTATACCTGGAAAAAATAGTCATATTTAATATTTTAAATTTTTATAAATCTATCAAATCATTATTAATAATGACTTTTTTTTATAAAAGGATAATTTAGTTGAGGCTGCAGGAATACTTAAAAATGTAATCCTAAATGTCAATGCTGTTTTTTATGGTGATGACATAAATAAATTGACTTTATATAACGTATATCTATTAACAAACATGTATCAAACTATCAACAAATAACAACAGCTGTGGCATTCAATATGCTAGATATATATTAGTAACTTTTAATATCATTACATTTTTCATTTTTTCGTCGCCATTTTGAAGTTCGAACGGAATGGGAGCCACGGAACGCCGTCATACATATACATGGGTCCGTTCGAAAAGTCACTCGGAAACACGGAAGCAGCGCAGTAGACGAAAAAATATAAGAATAAAATAAACTTAAAAGTAACTAAAGGTTACTGTAGACTATTGATTGTAATAACGGCCATATTGCAGGCCACTCACTTTTGTTACTTATGAAAAGTATTTTTATAATTATTATTAATAATTAAACAATAGAATATTTTTTTGATTTGTAGTTTGTTTTTTACAAATTCATGACAAAAAAAAATCATGCTTACCACAACAAAATATCAAAAATTTTCTATGATCTCAATCTTGAACTTCCGGGTTTCCGAGTGACTTTTTGAACGGACCCCTGGTCTCTAGTCTTCTTACTCTTTTAATTTACACACTTATGGTACAAATACACATGACACACTCTTACATAGAATTCGAATAAGAAACAGAGAAACCGAATAATAACAATAGATGCCGAACTTAGTCGAGTTTTCATGTAAGAGATGACGCTATAGTGAGGCTAAAGAGAGAATGAGTAGAAAGAGAATAAGCGAGGACAACTGTACTTTTTATATTGGGAATATTTCTTTTTGTCACACGGCTTATAACTAGGGATGTGGGATAGTTGAAAAAGGACCGATAATAATATATCCGTGATATTAAAAAAAAAAAATATATCGACCGATATATATTTTTTTAACTATCGATATATCGATAATGTTGGCTAAAAAATATTATCGATATATATCATAAAATATCGTTAAAATAAAACAAATAATTTGTTTATTTTTTAAAAATTAGTTTCTAATTAATTAATTCTAAAAATTAATTTTTAATTAATTAATTGTGTAAATATTTATTTAATTATATTTACAAAAAAAAGTTTACAAAAAGATGTGATATTCAACAAAAAACAAAAAACAAGTATTTTGTACAAAAAAAAGCGTCAAGTATTCGACATTGTAGTCAATTTGTAATGTAAGTTGTTTTGTCACTAATTAATTTTTTGATATAACAAAAAATATGTTACAATAAAAACTAACGAAGAAATTTTATTTTCGATACATGTAGTTAAATCTAAATTGTTGAAAAAAATAAAATAAAATAAAATAAAAAAAAAAAAAAAATTATACTTGACCCCGCGTAGTTTTTTCCTAAATTAAAAATTAAATTTTAAGCCAACATTATTCAATCTCATGTATAGCGAGGTCAAGTATAATTTATTTTTTTTTTATTTTATATCTAGTCTTCTTGCTTATAACAGATACACACACACACATATAAACTTCAGGAGTAACAACACCAAAATAATGCTGCGTTGAAACAATTTTAATATTATCCAAATTAAATTAAAAAATAATGATTAAAAAAAATTCTAATAATAAGAAAATAAATTCGGCTTATTAAAATAGTATATTGAATGTAATTAAAGTGTCGAAAAAAAAATTTGTTTGTTTGGGGTTGACAGCCATGGATCACTCAATGCGTTAGGTATAGGACTTTACCCTGCCGCTTACCCCTGAAAATTCGTGCCGGTAATCCCTTAAGGATATATTGTATAAATTAATAAATTATTTTTTTATAGAGAAATATTTTCAAATCAATATTAAGAATACATTCAGTGCTTTCTCAAAAAGAAGTCATTATGTTTTAAAATTTTTTTTTATTTTATTTATAAATTAAGGGAGATTGGGACGTATTGAAGGAAATGATAAGTTTCTTCTTTTATTATCTCTTTAGATAGTTAAGAATACGATGTATTTATTAAAAAAAACTCCCATGTCAATTACTAAATTAACTAAAAAGTTATAATGTTTTTAAAAAAAAAAATTTAACATGGGCTTTTATGGAGTAATGAAAAAATGATCCCTCATGACAGTACATATTGAAAAAAAAAAAACACGCATCGCAACGATTTGTTATATTTTTTTTTTTAAATATAAATAAATGAAATTATTCAGAATAACTTGGTAACTTCAGTTTTATCAGTTACTATCTTATTATTAATGAAAAATAGCAATAAAACAAAAAAACGCGAATTTACTTATTAATTTTTTTCTGTCAACAAACGTTCATTGATAGTTAGACGACAAATGTCGGGCTGACATAAAATGAATGATTGTAATTGATTGTTATTGGTTAGTAGATGATTGTAATGTGATTAGTTTTTTTCGTCACCCCCCTAATTAATTTAAATTAATTATTGAAAATTAGTTGATAATTGTTTTAGAATATTAATGTTTATTTTTGTAAATATTAAGTCCTCTTAACACTGCTTAACACGAACATGACATTCAGTCGCGTATGCGCATATACAAATTAACAATAATTAACTAGAGAATAAAAAGTACGATGATTTTTAAGGGATTTGGACGATTTTTTTGAGGGTAAACGAGAGGGGATACGGCCTATCTCTTAAGCGGTGTGTCCACACGCAAGTTTTTTCATGCAAGTCCTTGCAGCAAGGCCTTGCACCACTAGATTATTACTAGAATTTTGGTGAATCACTAGAATTTAGGGCAGATTTTCACCAAAATTCTAGTAATAATCTAGTGGTGCAAGGCCTTGCTGCAAGGACTTGCACGAAAAACTTGCGTGTGGACACACCGCTTTATACATCGGCCCAACAGCCATTACCAACCACCACAAACCAAAGAAAACTTTATTTCTCCAAAGAAACATCTATTTGATCTGTTTGTTATCGTATAATAAAATCAAATTAATAATTATTGATACATTTTACTAGCAATTGTCAATGTTTATAAGCTTATTATTAGTAATTAAAAATAACATGGAAATCGTGCAATAGCGCAAAAAAAAACTATTGGCACACTTGTTTTATATGTGTATTGTCGTGTTGGTGTATTTCTAATATGCGGTAGTGTATATACTGTATCTGTCAAAGCATAATTCCCATTCTTTCTAATATTTTGATTATTTTAATTTTTTGAAATTTAATTTTTGTAACTAAATGCATTAATTTTTTTTATATTTAAAGTAATCAATAATTAATCACACTCAATTAATTCATTTACAGAGTTATTTCATGTAACCCTAACAGAACTATAGAACCGTAAATAAACCGAAAAAAAACGTTTACGTTCGATTGAAAGTTGCGCAAACCAAACCCGAATCAAACCGATGACCGTAATTCAACCAAAATTGAACCAACAATAAACTTTGAGAGAAAATAGCTTTTCTTTAAACGGTTTGAATTCGGTTTCTTCAACCGAGTTTAAACTGACTGAATAATGCAACTGAATCTAAACCCTTAAAAGACAAGTACTTGTAAAATAATTGTTT
Organism: Lysiphlebus fabarum; assembly: GCA_011426435.1. Lineage (NCBI taxonomy): Eukaryota > Metazoa > Arthropoda > Insecta > Hymenoptera > Braconidae > Lysiphlebus > Lysiphlebus fabarum. The sequence continues at coordinate 96,996 of WSYQ01000579.1, forward strand.
ATAACATTATTTATCAAATTACATTTGTCTTCTTAGCTTTGGATCATTTGAAAATGTATTCTAAATGTATGATACTCCAAAAATCGTCGAATTACCCATCACTGAATACTCCTATATTGCTAGCGAGGCTCGATTCTTTCTCAATTGCTAGCGAGGCCCGATTCTTTCAACAATATAATGTACACATATTAATGAAAATATTTCAAATAGTTAAAATTAATCATCATTTGCACTCGAATAAAATTGTAAGTATAATAATTCCTCATGTCTTTTTAGAAAGATATTAAAAAAATAATCACGTTTAGCACTCTAAAAATTAATTTATAAATTTTAATTTTTCAATTCATTTTTTTTTAATTTGTATAATTGTTAATAAATTAATCAATCACCAATTGAATACAATTGTAAATACAATTATTGGTAATATTTTTTAAAACAATCACGTTTAGCACTCTACAGAATTATTTTATATATTTTGATTTTTTTTAAATCTATTTTTTTTTAAATTTTAAGTTATATCTATTTATGAACTCAATTGTTCGTTTGATAATAAAATCATGAACGAGCATGTTATGAGTCAAGATTTATTTGATAATCACCGTCATCAATTAACACGTTTTATCATCGATTGATATTTAAATGTTAAGTTATTTGATTTAGCAAAAAAAGTCTCTGAAAAACCAGGATACATTCGATCCAAATATACTAAGCTTATTCAATTTTATCATCAATAAGCATGCCGAATGATTTTTTGATAAATAACGTATACTGTTATTATTTTATAAAAAATATAAACAATTTGTTCGAGTTTTTAAAAATTATAAAATATGATAAAAATATAATATAATATAATATTAATATAAAATTTTAATACCATTTAATGTATATCAATAATTTAACAGCATTCCAATATATATTAACAATAAAATAAATTATTTATTATATGTATGTATATATAAGAAAATACATATATTTACACCTATATGTATTTTTATACTTATATATCAATATATTGTTTTGAATAAAAACAAGTTAATATTCATTTTTATTGAAAAAAATTATTTATTTAATATTTAAATAAAAGTAAATTTGTAATATGTAGTAGTATGAGTAAGCTTCTGATGTTTTCCGAATGCCCCAGTTTGGTCATATGCGCGCGTCGATTTAGTTCAATACCGACAAGGAAAACGATAGAGTCCACGCCGTAGCCGTTTGAGAAAAATCCACTTATTGTGAAGATAGGACGTTAGCAATATAGGAGTATTACATATATGGTCTGTCCAAGGTAGAAACAATAAGACTAGAAATACAGGAGGACGAACTCTCTCAAAAAACTGTATCGCTATACGGTCGCGCTTAAGCGAGAGGCGCTTCGGTCTACTGGTAACGTGCGCAATCCGTACCACTTTTATTTTACAATGCGCAATCCAAACATACTCATTATTTGAATAATTAAGATTTTAGGTAAATTATTTATCAGGGTACATTCTTCTTTCTAGCTATATTTTTGTAATAAATGCATCAAAATTTACATAAAATTTTATTTTTTAATAAATAAATGCCTGAGAAAAAGATAAACTAATAAAAAAAAAATTACTTAGTTAATGATTGTTTTAAATTAACTGCACTTGTAGAAAATTATTTATCCAATTATACATCTGGCGTGCGTTCGATAGTTGGCCGAGGCCAAAAAGCTGGCCAATTTTTTATAATAGTGGATTTCATACTTTTGTAGTGGTAGCACCGCTAAGTTTGAATTTAAATCGTCAGCTATATTTGTTTGACGTCGAAATAAATTTATAAATATATTGAATTGAATTAATATTTAAATAAAATAAAATAATCCTAAAAATCTTGTTATGGAACAGTTGAAATGCATTTCATTGATTTAAATTAGGGTGTAGTTTGAGTGACTAAAATTTTTTTTCAAATGTCAAGATGTAAAATTAGACTCTGGGTAAAGGCATAGGTTTAACATTAGGTCATCAGATAGAATAGGTAGTCGCGGGTTCGAATCCCGGTCAAAACAAAAAATTAGAAAAAAAAAAAACAGGCAGCCGAAAGCTACAATATAAAGTCAAAGTAAAAATAAATAAATAAATAGTAAATAACAAATAAAATAATAAATAAATAATAATTAAAATAATTTTTTTTTTTTAAATAAAAAAAATTTATTTAATAATTTTATGATTTGAATTATGACATAAAGTTAATGTATCGAGAACTAAGTCAATTTTATTCAAGGAGCCAACTTCTAAAATTAAGGAACTCTGTTCATAATTCAAGACGCTGATGTATTACTTCAAATCGTTTATTTCTTAATACAATAAATTAATAGTCATTAATTCAAGAAGTTTTTTTTTTAATAAAAGAACAATATTTTTCTCATTAATGACAATTTAGCTTTGATTCAAATAAAATATTTAATAAGTCACGCCACGGAACGCCGTCCTGATTTTATTGTCGCTGACGGAATGGAGCAAGTATAGTATATAAAGTTGCCGAGGATGGCGCACGCATTCGCGAGGTTCCACGTCTACGTGTTGTTTTTGCTTCTATTTTGACATGGATTCGTTGCAATTGTTAATATACATATTAAATTGACAAGTGAAAATATAATTATTTAATAATTAATGCAACTATTTAAAGTATCATCAACAAGAAATTAATTAATTTAACATCAACATGTTGCAAGCCTATACTTGAATTTATAAGTAAGTTCTTAATTTCTTTATGATATAAAATAAGAATATATAAATATGAACAAATAGCTATCACAATATATTTGCTTGTATAGCTTTAATGTTGAGAACATAATTCATTAAAATTACATTTACTACTATTTTATTATTGGTAATTTTTTTTTTTTTCAGTAGGAAAGAATGCAGAAATATATTGTCATTAACTTGTTATTGATATATTTATTAAATTGATTGATTTCTTAAAAATAAGAAAACAAAAAGTTAAGAAAATAGATGCAGCCAAAAAAATATTTTCAACAGGAATTATTGTTTTTCTTTAAGTACCTCTTATTCTTTAGCTGATCGTTTATTTAACAATTATTTTCAGGCATTTATTTATCAAATAAATGAAAAAAAGAAGTTAAGAAAATAGATGCAGCCAAAAAATATATATATCATCTCTTTCTTTAGCTATCTCATTTTCAGGAACTCATTTATTGGAAAAAGTTAAAAGAACAAGCAGCTAAAAAAATGGACTCAAGGAACAGACAATTTATTTTTTTTTTTTTTTTAATGAATGCCTTCAAATTATTTTTCAAATTGCTACAGAAAAAATGGACTTAAGGTCGAAAGTAAAGATAATTTCCCGTTATTATATTTTTGATTTTTTGAGCTCGAATGACAGCCTAAATAATTATCTATTTTAATAAATTTTTTCAAAATTTAATTGAGTTTTGTTTTTTAGATAATTGACAACTTTAACACACAGAGATAGGGATGGTACACACATTTACGCTTGTAGCTAAAACAATATCTATTATAAATCACTAATTTTACTATCATTTTATACTTTTTTTTAATATGGATTCTTTAAGCCTATATCGAACCTTTTCTTCAGTGCATTTCAATAGATATTTAAGTTTTGGTGCTCAAATTTTTCTCAATTACAAGGCTCATAGCTGTCATCACAATAGGGATCTGACCTATTCACCATAGCATCTGGTGGCGTATAGTGAACTATGTCCGGACTTCATAAATTACATTACAAAATTTATACATTATACTATGTTGATGATATCATACTATAGTAAAATAATCCGGAATTCGCTATATTGTCTCACTGATGAGACTTTACACAATAAGTGTGTGCGTGAGTGGCTAAGCCCCGCCCATAGGTCAGATCCCTATTCTATCCGACAACCCTGCTGTTTACTCTCTCACTTATTCGTCGTGCTGTCTCATTCTTCCAAGCACACAACTCAGTATACGTGATTGCAACGTATCACGATCATTTTTTTTTCGATTACGGTAGTATATGTGTCTATATGGATAAACAAAATTCCACACAACGAACGATAATTCAACAGTATTGGGAAACGCACTGTGGGCGCGGCCAAGCGCTAAACGCAGGTGGCAAAATAAGAAACTAATTACATGCTGTCAAGTATATGCCATTTGTATAGAATTTTATTGTTTATTATAAAAATGTTATTAACTATTGAGTATATACTGTCATGGGCACGAAAAACGAATTCCTCAAGAAATTTCCTTGAAGAAAATCGTATTATATATGTGGATCATATTCAAGTATCGGTGTAAAAATTGATTCAAGTGATGAGTATCATGTGTTTTCCACTTGTATACAACCATCTCATCCAAAGGATTAGCTAAAAAAAAAGATGTAACATAGGAAAAGACAAATTATTCTTTATTTTTCAAATAAATAAATCATTTTTTAATAAAAAAATAGCTAAAGGAAAAGTCGTAGCATAGAAAAAGACAAATTATTTTTAATTTTTTAAATAAATAAATCATTTTTTAATTAACAAATAGCTAAAGGAAAAGACGTAGCATAGAGAAAAACAATTTATTTTTTATTTTTCAAATAAATATATTATTTTTAAAAAAACAAATAGCTAAAGAAAAAGATGTAACATAGGAAAAGACAATTTATTCTTTATTTTTTTCAAATAAATAAGTCAGTTTTTAATAAACAAATAGCTAAAGGTAAAGTCGTAGCATAGAAAAAGACAAATTATTTTTTTATTTTTAAATTAAATAAATTATTTTTTAATAAACAAATAGTTAAAGGAAAAGACAAGTACAATTAAGACAATTTTGGGGAAAATTTTTGCAACAGACATTTTAAACAATTTGTAAAAATATTATTTATTTATTAATTTAGCATATATACTGTGTATACCACATACGAATGACTGCATGAAATAGTTTCCAGAAATTTACCACCAGACGTCAGGGCGAATTGTGCGTTTCCCAATAAGGAATAGATTTAGGATGTTGGGGCACTAAAAATATTTTTCTTAAGTATTGGCAGATATAGTTAAACCGTCAGAAGAAGATCACGATGATCAATCAGCGCATGCCCGAGAATAGAACGATCCATAAAAAATCTGTATATGTATGTGACTGATTGAAAAATTCGGTAAGGGAGTGGAAACACAGACACGCAAATTTTATATGAATTGATATGTATAACTGAATTCTGGCGCATGCGCTGATTGATCATCGTGATCTATTGACGGTTTCACTCTAGGCACCCTCTCGGATCTAAACTTGGTCCACCTTTGGTTTTTACTTTCGACCTTAATAGGAAAAGACAATTTATCGATTTTTTTTTTAAATAAAAAAATTATTTTTTAACACCTATTTGTTTATATTTATATATTTTTATTTTGTATAATAAAAAAATCAAAAAATTACCTTTAAATTCATGTAAAGACTTATGGGTCTGTCCAAAAAGACTAGAAGTACAGGAGAAGTAATTCGCCTCGAAAATGTCAGCCTTATCTGTTAGCCAAGTAGACTGTCATGACTGCTTTTGCGGCCTGTGCATTGTATATTTATTTCTTGTTTTTAATGTCGAAGCTTACACATACATACATACAATAATGTCGAAAACCATTTACGAGCAGCTGTTTACATTTGAGAATTGCTTATTTTTGTTCTGCAAGATGACTAGAGACCAATAATCGTTGAAAAATTTTAGCTATTTGTTAAAAGAAAAAATTTGTAGGCATTTATATCTTCAAAAAACAAAGAGTACATTGTCTTTTTTGAAGTCCATCCACTCTTTTAGCTTTTTGTTGATTACAAAATGATTTTCAAGGATTAGTTTATCTGAAAAATAAAGAATAAATTGTCTCTTTCTAAGTCTGATTTTTTCTTTAGCTATTTGTTTATGAAAAAATGATTTTCTGGCATTTATTTACTTAAAAAGTGAAAAATAAATTGTCGTTCTTTGAGTCCATGTTTTTCTATAGCTATTTTTTTATTAAAAAATAATTTACAGTCATTTGTTTATTAAAAAAAAAGAAATGAATTAATTTTTTTTTGAGTCCATTCTTTCCTTTAGCTATTTGTTTATTAAAAAATAATTTATTTATTCGAAAAATAAATTAACTTATTCTCGAGTACATCTTATTTTTTAGCTATTTGTTCTTTAGAAAAAAAATTTACAGGTATTTATTTGAAAAATAAAAAAAAAAAATTGTCTATTGAGCACATCTTCTTTTTTACCTATTTGTTTATTAAAAAATAATTTATTTATGTAAAAAATGAAGAATCAATTATCTTTCTTTAAGTCCGTCTCTTTCTTTAACTATTTGATTATTTAAAAATAATTTGAAAGCTTTTGTTCATTTGAAAAATGAAGAATAAATTGTCTCTCCTTAAGTTCATCTTTTTCGTGAGTTATATTTGTTTATTAAATAATAATTTATTTATCTAAAAAATGAAAAGTTACTTATAATGACGAATCAATTTTATGTTGTTGACAATTGATTATTAATTTTTTAATTATAAATCTTATTATTTTA
>WSYQ01000580.1:0-33081 GCA_011426435.1 Lysiphlebus fabarum
ATCCATATATAACTAATGATGATTATAAAATATTATCTTATATGAGAATTACAAAAAGCAAACAATTGAAAGAATTATTTTCAGAGATGAAACGACCTATGGCAGTTCCAAAACTTGGTTAAACGAAACACAAGAAATTTCATTAATGCAAATAAATATAAATTACTTTTCGATTAAGACAAATTAATTTTATAAATATACATTTTATGTAAACATATTTATAAAAATATAAAAAATACATATACAGCCAAATAATAATTTTGAAATATCAATTTTTTATTTAAATGCAAAACTTTTTTTTTTTTAAACTGTTATTATATCTATATGGATTTTTTTTTTAAAATACTTTTCAAAGGCTTATAAAAATATTTGTCTATATCTCCCTGATCAATATTTATATTTAAAAAAAAAATATAAAAAAATACATATTTATCCGAGGCACTGTCGATTTAGGGCGAATCGTTAGCAGTACTGCCCATCAGACTCTTTGGCTCGATAAAGTGACAACCGTGAAACAATAACAATGATAAATTGCTGCTTGAAAAGTTTTGAGTTTTGGCCAAGTAGGAGGGTTGATGATGTGAATTTTTTATTATATATATTTTTTATTTTTTAATAAAGAAAAAAAATTATTGTTAAACTGCTGAACGACCTCATAATTTACATAAGCATTTTTTTTATTTTATATTTTCATGGATTTCCATAAATTAAAAAAGCATTCATGTTAAAATAAAAAATTTTGATAAATGAAATAATAATATTTAAAAATGGATTTGAAGTTTTTAAATTAAACTGAAATATATATATACAGTATCAAATTTGAGTTTGATTAAACAATAAAGTATCTTGGATTATAGGCTTAAGTAAAAATAAAAGAGAGTAGATTTTCTCAATAAGAATCAATTTAACGTTAAATGGAGCACGTGAGTAATCGAAGCGTAAACTAACTCTGAATATCAAACAGAATTCTTATAGGGTGCACGTATTTTAAACCTGTGCAGATTTAAGACGATGTTTTTCGCATGAAATCATTTTGAATCAAGAAAAAACGTCAGAGTTCAACGACGCCATCCAGACTGGTAATATATAAAACTTCAAAATTTAAAAAGCTTTGGTTAAAATTAAAATAAAAATAATAATAATTATAGAAAAATAAAAAAACCATGAAAACTAATGAGTTGAAAAAATTTTTGTGGTTAATTTAACACTTCTCTTAACAAGTTAAGACATTTTACAATTCAAGTGTTTTTTTTTCTTATTTTAAAATCGCTTGAAGCAAACTATGTCGCAATTAATTATAATTTATAGATTTATGAGTTATAGTTTGATGATTTATAATACACCAAATTGATTCTTATAATTTACAGTTTTTTTAGTTTTTATTTTTCGATCAATATACAGAGTTAATGGATACTGTGAATATTTGTATGCTGCAATTGATTATAAAAAACTTTAATGATTTTGTTTCATCATAAAGTTATAAATTCATCTGATAAATTTATTTTGATTATGGATTTTTTACTTTACGAGATTATTATTAAATAAATAACTTAGTAACTTTAATTTTGATTTGTAATTAGTACCAACTTGTTTGTGACATAGATAGATTGACTTTTGATTTTTTAATCAAAACCAGTGTATTTGATGAAAACATATTTTCATGAAAAAAGCCACTATAAAATATAAAAATTAACAAAAAAAGTGTTAATTATTTTTGTTTTTTTATTGGATAAATTTCATCGTATAAAATACAGCTGGTACACAATGATAATTATTATAAATAATTTTAACGAATCATTATTTCATGTTGCATTACAAATTAGATTATATAAATTTACGTAAAATAAATATTGTTTTATTTGATTGTCAAAAAATTCATTCTTTTATTAAATAACTCATTTTGTTAATTTACAAGTTATTATTTTATAATAATTAAGTAAAAAATTAATCAATCAAATTGTATTTGATTTTATAATAAAATTATTCAACTTAATTTAAAGATAAAAATAACAAATCAATTTAAATTTGAATATTTTTTTTCTAATTGAAATTTATTTATCAAAACTTGATTGAATTTATATTATCAATATTTATATTAAATTATCAATAAATAAAAGAGAATGAAAATAAATTAGTTTTTCATAGAAAAATTATTAAATTTAATAAAAAATACATTATATAAATGAAAATTAAGTTTGTAAAATATTATTATTCGAATCAATACAAAAAAAATATGTAAAATATTGATTAAACCATTGAATTATTCTATTCATACATATATTTTCAATTTAACTTGACTGTCTTCTTTTAGCTTGGAGACCACCTACTACCTGTGTGCCCATGAATTCTATCGTAGACATGAATTATCGTAGGAGGTTCATAAATTTGTTGTAGAACAAAATAAGCCAACTCGACAGCTGGTTCAGTTTCATTTTATGAAGTAGAAAAATATCTTATTCATATAAAAAAAAAATAAACTTATTTTTTCATTTAGAAAAAAAAAATAAAATAAAAAAAAACTGATATAACCAATTTTATATAAAGTTTATTTATTATTTTTTTTATTTTGTGATTTTATGCTGTTGTTAGACATATCAACGAAGCAAACATTAAAATACTATACACTTTAATTTGTATGTGTAATATGAATATATGCTTAGCACAAAATAATTATTTTAAATCGACGAAAAAAAATCATCAATTGACAACGTTATAAAGTAATATTAACAATCAATATATACTGAGTTAACATTTTCCACTGTTGATATTTAGTTTCGTATTTTATCAACACAAATGGTGATAAAGTGTTCAATTTAGCACTTAGTTGAAACGTATAAAAGATTAAAGTCGATCAACTATCTGAAAAGACAGATTTAATGCTTTGTTTCGCTTTTTTTATAGTCAACTTTAGTTTTTGTATATAACAATAATTTCAATTATAGTGAACAATATGTGTTTTTGAAATAAAAATAACAATATTTCAAAAGTTTTAAAAGTATTACTATACAAATTAAGTATGCTCAAGATATTACATAAACTTTAAATGACTGATTGTAGCCATTAATTCAATAAGACAATATAAAGGAAAATAGAAAAATATTTATTTGACAGAAAGTAAATAACAATTGCTTAATCTCCATGGCTTGGGCAATTCATGGTCGTCAATCATTGGCCGTTTAAGAATCAGCCATCTCTTGGCCAATTCATGGTTGCGTATTATTGGCCATCTAAAAACCAGCCATACTTTAGCAATTCATGGTCCCCAATCATAAGCCATCTAAGAACCAGCCATATTTTAGCCAATTCATGGTCGATAATCACTGGCCATCTAAGAATCAGCCATATTTTGGCCGGTTTATGGTTGCTTATCATTAGCCTTCAAGTACCAGCCATATTTTAGCCAATTCATGGTCGATAATCACTAGCCATCTCAGAACCAGCCATATTTCAGCATATTCATGGTCGATAATCACTGGCCATCTAAGAACCAGCTATATTTGAGCCAATTTATAATCACCAATCATTGGCCATCTAAAAACCAGCCATATTTTGGCCAATTCATGGTCCCCACTCATTAGCCATCTAAGAACCAGCCATATTTTAGCCAATTCATGGTCGATGATCACTGGCCATCTAAGAATCAGCCATATTTTGGCCGGTTTATGGTTGCTTATCATTAGCCATCCAAGTACCAGCCATATTTTGGCCAATTCATGGCCCCCAATCACTGGCCATCTAAGAGCCAGCCATATTTTAGCCAATTCATGGTCGATAATCACTGGCCATCTAAGAATCAGCCATATTTTGGCCAGTTTATGGCTGCTTATCATTAGCCATCCAAGTACCAGCCATATTTTGGCCAATCCATGGCCCCCAATCACTGGCCATCTAAGAGCGAGCCATATTTTAGCCAATTCATGGTCGATAATTACTGGTTATCTAAGAATCAGCCATATTTTGGGCAATTCATGGTCGATCATCACTGGCCATCTAAAAACCAGCCATATTTTGGCCGGTTTATGGTTGCTTATTATTAGCTATCCAAGGACCAGCCATATTTTGGCTAATTCATGCTCGCCAATTATTGGCCATCAAAAAACCAGCCATATTTTAGCCAATTTATGGTCCTCAATCATTAGCCATCTAAAAACCATCTATATTTCGGCCCGTTCATGGTTGCTTATCATTGGCCATCCAAGATCGAGTTATTTTTTGGCCAACTAATTGTAGCCAATCATTGGCCAGCTAGAAATCAGCCAAAACTTGGCCAAATCATGGTCGCAAATTCTTGGCAATCTGAGAGTCACCCATAGCCTGGCCAATTCTTGGTCCCCATTCATTGGCCATCTCTTGGCCAATTCATAGTCGCCAATCATTGTCTATCTAAGAACCAGCCATATTTTGGCCAATTAATGCTCACTTATTATTGGGCAGCCGAGAATCAGCCATGACCTTGCCATGCATTAAAACCATGCCTTGGCATTAAAAATACCTTAGCTGCCAATTATCGGGTGCCGTTAATGAACCAATGCATGGCGTGTTGTGAGTCTTGGTGATTCCTACACGGATCAGCATTTATTTCTTCCATAATAAATTAAATATCATTCCAAAAAATTATATTTTTTGTAATTGTTCTTTACAAGTATATAATGATCTTTATTATTTAGAAAAAACGATTTAATATCGACTTTTGTGAAAAAAGTTCACTAAATTATTATTTATTATTAATAATTTATAAACTATATTCTTTGTAAATAAATATAATAATATTTTTTATAATCTTATAACTGCTAAATTGAATTCACAATCTCATCTCATCTCGTCAGAGAAAAACACGTCTTGCGAGTGAACATCGTTTTACTTTATAAGAAAATGATTTTTCACAAAAAAAATTGTTTGTATATAGTTTTTTTTTCTTAAAAAGAAATAAAATATAATAAGAGTATTATATTATTTTTCTCACCCTGTGTTATTGTGATTAAAAAATAAGAGGATAAATTATATATAAAAAAATATAGTAACCGTTATTTAACTGTTTAATCAGGACATATAATTTTTTTCTTATCAACAGATTTATGTCATATTTAAATTAAATTGTTATTATAAATAAATATTTTTTAATATTGTTAAGCTTCACACCATATTCATAAATACAAATAAATTTAACGAGTTATTAATTCAATAAAAAAACTTTTATCGATTATTTTTTATTATATATTTTTTTATAAAATTCAGACAAAGTAATACTTTGGTCTGCGCATCTCACTTGTCATAGAAGTATATATGCTGATGATAGCCAAAATGACAACGTACCATTCGACAGCGTAATGCATAAGTAAATAGCATGAAATTGACGACAAATAGTTTCTCATCGCTTATCCATCTTGAACGTGTATTATCAGACTAAAGTAAAATCAATCAAAATAAATCGAATTTTTATATTTTTAAATTTATATATTTATCAATTATTTTACATTTTCAATTAAATATTTAACCATAAAAATCCATTTATAAACTAGTGATTTACTAATTTATTCAAACAACGTCATATACTTTTATTCGAGTCAAATTATTTTTAAAATTTTAATGTACATGATCGAAAAAATGCGACATAAAATAAATGATTTTTTTAATATGCTTTTAAATAGAGAAAAGTGTCACTAGTATATATATTTTTTTATTAATCTGAGTCACTCAGTCTGAATCAATATATATACCCCATCAAATTGCAACTATCATTTATACACAGTGAATCAATAAATGAATACAAACGTTTACATTTTATCTATAAAACATGTAAATTGACGTAAAAAAAATATAAACAAATTATATCAGAGCCTATATATCCACTTTTTTTGTAGGCATATTTTTTTTTTTTTTAAATAAATGAAATAAGAATTTTATTTTCCTGTTGGTTATCTATTTTTATCATATCTATTATAATGTAATTAAAAATTATTTTAAATATAATTTTTATGTAGATATTACTTTTGATCTAACAAAATATATTTTCAATATAATGTAATTAAAATTTTACTATGAGTATATACACCAGATAGATATTAGTTTAAGGATTAATAGAGGATCATATAGATTACGTATCGTTCTGTTTACGAAAGCATCTTGTGCATGTTGCATCTCAGATGAAGTAAGGGCTTGAAAGATATCAAATATGTTCAAGTAGCTATTGCTATATATACATGTTGTTATATAACCGAACTATCAAGAAGAATTGAGATCACTTGTCGTCACAAAGTAAAAAGTTTAAAGTAGAAACTCATAAAATATATTTAGTAATTTGTTTTTTTTTTTTTTTTATCTATTTTATATTAAATAATTATTTTTTTTAATACAGTTGATGGTACTTCTTGTTAATTGAACCTTTTATTATCATCATGCAAAATTAAATGTTAAGTCAATTGATGGATAGCAATTCTGCTTCTAGGAAAAATTAGTTAAAGTAAATAATTTTTGTTCTCTTATTTCTTTAAATATCTAACAAAAAGTTTAATAGAATTTATTAATTGATCATATCTATATTTTATTATAAGAATATAAATCAAGTCAGAACAAAACACTGATGACATTCAATATTTACTTGATGCAAAAAAATATTTTGAAATAATTCCAAATCAAAATACTTGAGCTGAAGCTAAGGAAAATGAGGTAGCTAAGAAAAAGACGATAAGAAGAGGTGTAACAAAAAGTTAAGCTAGTAATTAATAATATATATATAAAATAATGCCATAAATGTGTAAAAAATGATAGAGAAAATTGATTCGATAATCTCCAGTAATAAATGTAAGATTAAGTTGTATAAAAAATTAATAAAAAAAAACTCATAACTATTTTTTACGACATAATATTTTATATTTATTTTATAGACTTTATATTTTTATATGACATATAAAATATATTTCAAATTAAACTGAATTGAATTAATTTATGTTGCACAAATCAATATTATATCGAAGACAATTTTTTTAAATAAATAGAATTACTGGATTACAATGTGAGTATGATATCATACAAAAGTTAAACATATTAATACTTATGTTTTTGACCAATTTTAAGGTGATAAATTGTGATACTATATTTGCAAGATACTATTATGATTCAACAACTGTGAGTTAACCATAGCATGCAAGTATCTTATTAAATTTCTTCGGGCTATAAAGAGTACCATAAACAGTTGGTGGTAAGATGGGATATTTGAAAATGAATAATGTCTGTCCCTTTTAATCCTGTACAGTTAGCCTAATCCGATAAGATTCAAGTTTCACTGAGTCCAACTGTAAACAAAGTTCTAGTTCATTTGGACATGCCAGACTAAACGTTGAGCATTACTACTTGACTCGAACTCTTTATCCTTTTTAATTATATATACTAACTTTTTCTGCATATTCAAGTATTTTTAAAAATTCATATGACCAAATTTAAATGTAATTTATATCTATTTTTTATATAATTCAAAATTACACATAAATTTGATTTAATATAAATTTACACTTAGTTATAGTTACATTATGCAGTATGAAAAAATATTGTGGTGTTGTATGCTTTGAAATCTATAGTTTTATGATTTATTAAATATTTAATTTACAAAGAGTTAAATATGATGGACTTGACTGAAAATTGAATCAATACTTGATTAGTTAATAGTTATATACAATCGATACTAAAATTTTTTACTGAAAATAATTTTTTTTTGTAGATATAGTATATCATTTGAAAATTAATAAATCGATAGAATCAAAACATTTCAACTGAAAAAATAATAAATATATATAAAGGAACTACTTTGTTGTTATAATCTCCGAGTCAAAAGAGACTTGTGTTGGTTACTGAAGCACTGTAACCCATAAACATTAAATTAACTAACCGTAAGAGAAACTGTTATACAATTTTCAACCGTTGATCACAAGGGATTCTTGAAAATTTAGAGAGTGAGTTACGCTTTAACAATCTACACAGCTAATCCATCTGAACCTCAACTACTTTTTAGGACAATCCACTGTCAGTATAATCCTGCCTCTTTGCTTCAAGTCTTCAGTATCCATAGAACCATTTAACCAAATTAAAATTAGAAATTTTCATTGAAATATTTCTCTTTGTTGAATAATTCAAATCATTTTTTTCGTATTAAATTTATATATATATTTTTTTTAAATAATAATTTGACTTTTTTTGATGACTCATTTGTCAACATCAATTCATCATGTTATGACAGCTGATAATTATATTTACGATTTTATATTTCAATTTTTTTTTCTGAATTATAAAGTTTGTAATCAGATGGCCCAAGTTGCATCTGAAACAACAATGCTATATATTCAAAAAGTTATATACCAATTGAAGTGTTTAAATAGCAATCGATTACATTCTCATTTCAAACTCTCCAGGGTACTTTTTGTGAATCCTTTCATTTATAAGATCTTTTCTTTAACAAATTCTCATGGGCTACGTTTTCTCAGTTAGTTAACCACAAAAGATGAAGTTAAAAAAAAAAACTTTATTCTTCAATACTCAAAGCTTTATTTGATACTCATTTTTTTTTTATTTTTTTTTATCATGATCTACTTTAGACTTTTGTTGGTAACTAAACAGTTTATCGATCGTGATCTCGTTACAAATTGACTGTATAATTTTAAATTTTTATAATTACAATAGTTTTTAAAATATTTTTGTTAAATAGCTTCGAAGTTTTCATTTATATATAAAGTTCAATTTAAAACAAAAATTTTCACTGTTTTTTAAAATAAAAGATGAAAGTTACAGTTTCACGAAAAACTACTGACATTTTTACAACTTTTTTTGTAAAATCGAATTGGAATCAAATTGAAATTACATAAAACAATGCTAATCAAGTTTTATAATTTATTTTATTCTCTAAAATCATTTGAGATTTATTGGTTTTTTTACAATGTGTTTGATTTAATTGAAGACTTTATTGTAATATAAATTTCAATATTCACTTTTTAACCTTAAATTATATAAAAAACGAATCAATATTATCAAAATTTCTATCTATTATTAAAAAAATATTATTGTTTTTGATATAATTAATAATTAATAAAAATTTTATATGCCTAATTAATGAAGTCGTGTGGTTGACACACAACAAGTTAGTTTGTAAGTTAAAGATTAATATATCTACAAAAAATATGTTTGTTAAAAGACGTAAATTATCAAATATAGTCGATAAGGATGAGCCCAGGTTAAGAAGACAAACCTAGAAAAAACTCTTGGGAAAAGGTTTATAATGGGCCAAGAAATTCTTGAGAGTTTATATATATAAGACTTTTACATGGTAGAGGTTGGGCTACAATAAATCTTACTAAGAATATACCCTGTACTACTTTAACTCTTACTTTTTTTTATTTTTTTTTTATTTTTCAAGTATATGCATCCTCTTTCTTATTTTATCTTTATTTTAATATATTTTTTTTTCCTTTTTTTTTACTGAAAAATTGCATGCTCCATTTACACCGATTTGCAACCAATCGACAAAAATCGTTGAACTTGACTTTTTATATTTTTTATAGATATAAATGTGCAAAATTTAGATTTTTATCTTTAGATATATTTGCAATATTTAATTCCTCAATGATAATTATTTTTTTTGACAATAAAAACAATTTTAAAATAATTAAATTTTTTTCAATTAAATTTAAAAAAATAATAATAAATTAAAACAATCATCAAAGTGTTTTATAACAAAGGTTATTCTAGTAAAATTGAAAATATTTTATATAATAATTTATTTGTTTATTATTTTATTTATTTTTATATTTTATTTTGAAGTGGTTGAAAAAAAAAAAAACAAATTTGTGGTAAAAAAATAATTATGGAGTACTTTAATATGAATTTTTATTATTTTTTAAAATTTTTATATAATTGAATATATTGCACTTTATATCTATGTATTTGTATCAAAGCCTTTTTCAATTTTTAAATTAATATTGCAGATTATATGATGTATCTTTATAAAGTGCACTCAAATATATTTTACATGAAATTCCACTGTTAAAGTTTAATAATATTTATTTTCTTGTATATATACTCGAATAAAAATTTTATTTTAAAACAATAAAATATACATATCAAAGATTTAAGAAAAAAAAAATATTTTTATTATTATTTTTTTGTTTTTTAGCATTATAAAAACATCATGGAAATTTTCTTACATACAAAAATATAAATTCATAATATATACTGAAAAACACTTTGAGATATCAATTATTTGTATAAAAAAAAAATATTTTTCCATGTAAAAATAATAATAACAAAATTAAAATTTTAAAGAAAAAATATTAAAAAAATCTACTGTTTTGTTTATTGTTATATCAAACAACAAATGAACAACATATACTGTAATATAATTTATTTTATAAAACAAAATGTAAATAAAATAAAATAAAATAAAAAAAAAAAAAAATGAAAATGATACTTTGTATTTTACCAAGCAATTTTCTTGGCAATAAAATTCCAATGATATCAAAAAATAGTGCTCTATAAAAAATACAATAAAAAAATCCATTAAAAAAGTAAAATATAAATATAAAAATAAAAACAAAATATTTTACAAACAACTGCAAAGAATATTGAGATGTATATTTTTATTTTGTTGTTATTTTTTTTTTACCAAATAAATCATATACTTTTAAAAAGTTAATATTCGAATAATATTAACAACTGTCAAAAAAGTGTGGTGACTATTAACTCAAAAATACCATATGATATAGGTATATATATTTTATATAGATATCGATATTTATTATTATTTTATATATATATATATATATATATTTTGAATCTACTCTCTTGTCAAATCTTTTCCCAAGAGTTTAATCGTAAAACTTTTTAGTTTTATCGTGCGACTCTGAGTTTATATACTCTTTTTCTGAAGCACATTTTTCTTTATGTAACAAAACAAAAAATAAAATAAATATAAAAAAAAAAAACAAGGTGTTATATATATTTACAAGTACTGTTTGTCTTGTATTAACGTGTTGAAAGAAAATCAACAACAACGAAAAGTGCTATTATTAACGTTCACCTCAAAAAGTTTTTAAAAAAGTTTTGTGGTAAATTTTTATTTTTATTTTTTCACAAGAAAAACAAAAAAAAAAATTATATATTTTCTTGGTTCAACTATGATTGATGACTATTGTGATATTTTTTGACAGAAAATATATTAGTTAACTTTTTAAATTTATTTTATTTAAAAATTATATAAATTAAAAGAATAAATAATTTAATTGTGGTGTATTAATAAATTTATTAAAAAAAAAATTATCAATTAAAAACTGTCTCGTTAAAAGCATGGTAATTTTATATTTAACTTATTAATTGTTATTATTTATGAGTAAATAAATAAACAATCTCTATAAAAGCTTTAACAATAACTTTAAGTCAAATTTTGGGAAAATATATTTTTGCTATTAAACTTTTTGCTTGGTCGAGCCAACTATACTTGTATGAAAACTTTTGTAATATCGCGTCTGAACCAGCTGCTTCACTCTTTTATCTCTTCAACATTTACATTCTACATTGCATCTTTCCATGCTTCTGCATTGTCATTTTAGTGTCGTATGTCAACAAAATTGTGCTTAAAGAAAACCAACTTATGACCTTTTTATATACAATCTATTGTTAAAGTTTTTAAAAATTGAAATTATTTATAAATAAAAAAAATAATCATCATCATGTATAAAAATACCAATAGATTCTACAAGTCAGAACCTAAAATATTTTTAATTTTAATAAAAAAATACTTACATTACTGAATTCACATGATTAAAAAGTCATTGATTTATCATGAATAATTTTTTTTTATTTCGTATATAATTGATCAAAAGATTGGGCATTGATGACATGAAATTAATTTATAAGATTTTTGAATTTAATATGCAACAAAGTATCTCAAATAATTTTAACAAAACTCACATAAATTAAAATAATAATAAAATTATATTTAAAAATAATAAAAATATATAAAATAATTAAGTATTTCATTTATACTCAAAGGATATTTATTAAAAGTTCAATGTGTTATTTTAAATTAAGTTAAAAATATTTTTGTTTAACTTTAAATTGCTTTAAATAAAACTTTAAATTGAATAGTGGTTAAATATATATATATAACGATCTTTCAACATTAATTTATTCATTTAAACTTTCTCATGTAATTAGTACAGTTACCTATATAAAATAAAAAATCATTTGTCCTTGGTTGAACAATATCATATTATGTATCTATTAAAATGTCAAGGATTTTATTAATCATCATTTTTAATATTTGTATTTATTTAAGTATACATTTTTTTTATTTTTTTATTTTTTGATATTTGATCAAAAATAAATTGCATAATTTTATATTTTTTTTCAAGTCATGTTTTTATTATTTCATATTTTTTTTGTTAATAATAATAATAAAAAAAAAAAAAAAAAATAATTTTGATGTATCAACATAAATAAAAAAACTTTCAACAAAAGCATACTATTTTTATTGTCATTCTTGAAACTTTGTATGATTCATTGAATTAGTGAGAAAAAAAACTTTTAATATTTTTTTTTTTGCTAAAAATGTGAATAAGTCATTTTATAAAATATCCAATATTGTACTTCATACATATATGGATATAAAAATATTACAAACAAACTGTGTAATAAACAAAACTTCACTTCAATAAGTATATAATACACAATGCTTGTCCTAATTCAATAGCAAACAACACGAAAACTCAAGACATTTTATTTAATCTCTTTTAAAGTTTCTCATTTATCTACGTGAATTTTGTATTATTAAAAAACTTTACAAAATAAAATAAAATAAAAATAATAATAATAAAAAAAACACATAACTTTGTATCTTATTCTTTTGAAAAATAAATAAAAATAAATACTTAAGGCGACATGCAAGACGATTCTGCATTACCACCTTGAAAATTTCAAACCCAGTTTTCTCGAAAACTAATGAACGAAATTTCTTGAAATTTAAACTGTGAATAAAGTAGACACTACCGAAGAAGCTCCAACTCTTAGTTTTTCGAAATTCGAAAATTTTTTTTTGAGTCTAGAAATTTTGGAAAATTTTCAAACCCAGTTTTCTCGAAAACCACGTGTTGAAAAATTCTGAAAAATTGACTGTATATCTATTTTATGGTTGTGAAGAAGCGCCAACTTTTATTTTTTCAAAATTCAAAAATTTTTTTCAAAGTCGGTATTTTTGGAAAATTTTCAAACCCACTTTTCTCGAAAACTACTTGTTGAAAAATTCTAAAAAATTGACTGTATATCTATTTTATGGTTGTGAAGAAGCGCCAACTTTTATTTTTTCAAAATTCGAAAATTTTTTTCAAAGTCGGTATTTTTGGAAAATTTTCAAACCCACTTTTCTCGAAAACCACGTGTTGAAAAATTCTAAAAAATTGACTGTATATCTATTTTATGGTTGTGAAGAAGCGCCAACTTTTATTTTTTCAAAATTCAAAAATTTTTTTCAAAGTCGGTATTTTTGGAAAATTTTCAAACCCACTTTTCTCGAAAACTACTTGTTGAAAAATTCTAAAAAATTGACTGTATATCTATTTTATGGTTGTGAAGAAGCGCCAACTTTTATTTTTTCAAAATTCGAAAATTTTTTTCAAAGTCGGTATTTTTGGAAAATTTTCAAACCCACTTTTCTCGAAAACTACTTGTTGAAAAATTCTAAAAAATTGACTGTATATCTATTTTATGGTTGTGAAGAAGCGCCAACTTTTATTTTTTCAAAATTCGAAAATTTTTTTCAAAGTCGGTATTTTTGGAAAATTTTCAAACCCACTTTTCTCGAAAACTACGTGTTGAAAAATTCTAAAAAATTAACTGTATATCTATTTTATGGTTCTCAAGAAGCGCCAACTCTTGGTTTTTCAAAATTCGAAAATTTTTTTCAAAGTCGGTATTTTTGGAAAATTTTCAAACCCACTTTTCTCGAAAACTACGTGTTGAAAAATTCTAAAAAATTAACTGTATATCTATTTTATGGTTCTCAAGAAGCGCCAACTTTTATTTTTTCAAAATTCGAAAATTTTTTTCAAAGTCGGTATTTTTGGAAAATTTTCAAACCCACTTTTCTCGAAAACTACGTGTTGAAAAATTCTAAAAAATTAACTGTATATCTATTTTATGGTTCTCAAGAAGCGCCAACTCTTGGTTTTTCAAAATTCGAAAATTTTTTTCAAAGTCGGTATTTTTGGAAAATTTTCAAACCCACTTTTCTCGAAAACTACGTGTTGAAAAATTCTAAAAAATTAACTGTATATCTATTTTATGGTTCTCAAGAAGCGCCAACTCTTGGTTTTTCAAAATTCGAAAATTTTTTTCAAAGTCGGTATTTTTGGAAAATTTTCAAACCCACTTTTCTCGAAAACTACGTGTTGAAAAATTCTAAAAAATTAACTGTATATCTATTTTATGGTTCTCAAGAAGCGCCAACTCTTGGTTTTTCAAAATTCAAAAAATTAAAAAAAAAAAAAATTTGGAAAATTTTCAAACCCACTTTTCTCGAAAACTACTTGTTGAAAAATTCTAAAAAATTAACTGTATATCTATTTTATGGTTCTCAAGAAGCGCCAACTCTTGGTTTTTCAAAATTCAAATAATTAAAAAAAAAAAAAATTTGGAAAATTTTCAAACCTATTTTTCATGGTACAGTGGTACAATTACTCTTAAAAAACGTGCTAAAGTTGTTGATTCATTTAATAATCCATCAAGTAATGAATTCATATTTATGCTTAGTACATTAAATAAATCTATTATTTAAATAATATAACATTAAATAAAACTATCGTTTCAATAAACATTTAAATAAAATAATTAAATAAAATATTATTTCAATAAAAAACTAAAATTTCAATAAACATTTAAATAATGTAACATTATAAATAAATCAAATAGATAAATAAAATTATCATTTCAATTAATACATTCAATTAAAGTAAATAAATGAAATAAACATTTGAATAAAAATAACATTACATAAAATAATTATTCAAATAGACATTAAAGGCTGTATCACAATTCTGCGACCAACGTGACGTCACATGAAGTAAACATAAATATGTAAACTGTGTCTTTATCTGACAAGATAACCTTAAATAAAAACGTCATTGGCTCTTGGCAATATTGTCAAAAAAACTGTCAAATTGTCAATAAAAATAAATAAAATAATTGTCATTTGGTAATTATAATAAATTGTTTTTTTTATAATAATAATAATAATTAGAATAATGTGCAAAATGCACAAATAAAATTTTCAATAAAATTGAAAAAAAAAGTCAGTAAAATACTGACAATAAAAATAAATAAAATAATTGTCATTTGACAATTACAATAAATTGTTTTTTTTTTTTATAATAATAATAATTATAATAATGTGCAATATGCACAAATAAAATGTTCAATAAAATTGAAAAAAGTCAGTAAAATACTGACAATAAAATAAAATAAAATAATTGTCATTTGACAATTACAATAAATTGTTTTCTTTTTTTATAATAATAATAATTATAATAATGTGCAAAATGCACAAATAAAATTTTCAATAAAATTGAAAAAAAAAACAGTCAGTAAAATACTGACAATAAAATAATTGTCATTTGACAATTACAATAAATTGTTTTTTTTTTTGTCAGTAAAATACTGACAATAAAATAAAATAAAATAATTGTCATTTGACAATTACAATAAATTGTTTTCTTTTTTTATAATAATAATAATAATAGTTATAAAAATGTGCAAAATGCACAAATAAAATTAAAAAAAAAAAAAACAGTCAGTAAAATACTGACAATAAAATAATTGTCATTTGACAATTACAATAAATTGTTTTTTTTTTTGTCAGTAAAATACTGACAATAAAATAAAATAAAATAATTGTCATTTGACAATTACAATAAATTGTTTTCTTTTTTGTCAGTAAAATACTGACAATAAAAATAAATAAAATAATTGTCATTTGATAATTATAATAAATTGTTTTTTTTTATAATAATAATTATAATAATGTGCAAAATGCACAAATAAAATTTTCAATAAAATTGAAAAAAAAGTCAGTAAAATACTGACAATAAAATAAAATAAAATAATTGTCATTTGATAATTACAATAAATTGTTTTTTTTATAATAATAATAATAATTATAATAATGTGTAAAATGCACAAATAAAATTTAAAAAAAAAACAGTAAGTAAAATACTGACTAAGTAATTATTACAATAATATTCTAATTATTACAATAAAATAATTGTAATGTAGTCATTATTGTAAATGCATTTTTTTTGTTATTATAATAATAAAATTATAATTTTAATAATATCGTCTGAAATGCTCAAATAAAATTTTTTAAATAAATTTTAAAATTTTCTCGGTAAACTGCCGAAAAATAAATTCAAAAAATAGTCAAATCTATTTCTATGATATAATCATATTATTATAACAGTCTAACTGTGCGAAACGTACAGAAAAAATTATTAGACTTTAAATTACTATTACCGATCGGATAGATCGAAGTATAGGTCTCTGGTGACCTGTAGATGGAGCGCGCGGCAACCCGAGATAAGGCAGAATCGTCTTGCATTTCGCCTTAAATAAACTCTTTAAAAACTTGTGAAAATCTATGTCAATATTTTATCATCATAAACATTGTTATTATTTTTTTTTATAAAAAAAATGTTTGTTTTAATATTGATAATAATTTATATAATAGGTCATTGAAGTGATAATGAAAAAACCTTATTTTTTGACCTCAAAATTATATCATTGATTACAGAGACAAATAGATTTCAAGATCATCTTTACACTGATGATTATCTATATGGGTATTAGCACTACCCTGTTTTAGAGATTCATGTTATAACAAAGTGCTTTTATACTCTAACATTACTACCTCCATTACTATTGATTCATCTTAATTTATCAACAATAAAAACACGTTAATATTATTTTCAAAGTGTTTGAATTTCAACATTATTAGTTATCTCAATCTTGATTTACAAATTTGTTTGATAATTTTTCTTTTTGTGTTAGAAAATATAAAATACATGTACTTAGTTAAGAATAAATACAAAATGTAATTTTTGATTTAGTTTGAAATAATAAATTGTTGAGTATTAATGAGTATATATAACAAAAATAAACGTTAAAAATAAATTTTATTTCAATATAGTTGAAGACCGATAGTAACCTTGTCACTGATTGACAACAATCTGATGACTCCAAATAGATGTAGATATATATCAACAACGTTATTAAAAAATAATAAAAATAAGATTAAAGATATTTGAATATTTATTCTATTTTAAAAAAATATCCATACTTTTGTTGAATATATTTATCATAAATTATTTCTCCATAAAAAAATTAAATTATAATTTTCATACTGAAACATAAAACATAATTATTTCGTTGTGAAAATAATTGTTGTATTTGACTATTTTTTTTGCTGATATTTATATTTTTTATTCATCAAGGCTAAACATAATTAAAAAAATATTTAACACTATGATTAGCTGTGTATAAAAATATCTTGTTTATATACGTATATTTTTAATTTTTCTAAAAACGATAAAAATAATAAAAAAAAAAAATTCATTGTTTTTTTGATCATTGTATTTTTTTTTGTCGTTTATAAAATACCTAAATTTTTTATTTATATTTAACTAAAAAAAGTTTTATTTTGTAAATTATTATTTTATCATTGTTATCATCAAATCATGTTGTCATTGTTTTGAGATAATAAATGAATTAACTAATTATTTTATGGCTTTTTTTTTGGAAATCTAAATAACAATCATATTTTTTTTCTGTCAAGACTATTTTGTTCAACATCAAATGAAAATATTCATAAGAATTTAAATTATCTATATTATTATTATTATTTTATCGATTTGATAAATGAAAATAAAAATGATTTATATGTAAAAGTAATTCAATGACTAAAAAAATTATGATAAAATAAATAACAAGTAAACTTTTTAAACAAGTAAAATAAATAGTGTGGTAACAGACGTTTGTATAAAAAAATTAAAAAAATATATTGACGTTAACTAATGGGAATATAACGATGGTTTCAACTGACATTGAGGCAATATGTATTGGTAAATAACAAAATAAAATAAATAAATAAATAAAAAAAAATGATCAGCTGTAAAAAAAAAAAAAAAAATAAAATAAAATAAAACTAAAAAAACGTCAAAACAAATAACCTAAAATTCAAAATTAACAAAATATTAATATTAATAATTAGAAAATAAATGTGATAAAATAATTAAATAAATATTATATATAAAAAATTATTAAATAAAAAAAAAAAAAACTATTAAAATGTCATCATTAATTGTTTGTCATGATTTGCACATAATGATGCTTGAATTTGTCGTTGAAAAAGTAAGTTTAAAAATAATAAAAAATATATTTAATTAACAAAAATATATAATAATTGAAAATAATTTAGATTTATGTACCACATACATCAGTATTTGATAAAGCAGTTTTAAAAAAAACATGTGTCAAGTTTCAATTGCTTGATACTGATTGGATTGAATTACAACCCCAAAAAACAAACTACATGATTTACAATGGTTCAAATAATGAAGAAGAATTATTTAATGGTGGTAAATCAATAGTATTTTCAGTATCAGAATCAATGTTTGATGATGAAAATATTGATGTTAATATAACAGTTATTGCACACAAAGAAATGTCAAAATATTTTGAGGTTGAACCATTTTTAAATATTGGTAAAACATCAATAAATGTTAATCAATTGTTCAATGGTATTATTATTGAAATGAATAAACGTAAAAATATGATAGGTTATTATAATTATTATCATGAAAGAGAACCATTATCAAAGTAACTATATAATATTTTATATACATATAATTAAAAATTTATTATAAAAAAAATAAAAATAAATAAATATAGTAATATAGAAATATTATTTTTTATTTATTTAAAGATCGATGAAAGGTACATATTTATTTACAACTGATATCATCAATGAATCATCTGAAATTCCATACGTAACAGTTTACATAAGATTGAGCTATTTTGGTAAATCGATTATAACTGAGATTGAAAGATTTCCAAATAGTTTATTTAACATTCGTGAGGAAAAATCAAGTACACCTTATCAGTGCCTTGAGTTAAAACGAGATGAACTAGAGGGTGGTTTTTGGGGTGATAGGGATATTAAATCTCAAATAAATAACATAAATTTAAAATGTATTTGTGATAAGGATACTATAAAAAAATATAACGATGATAAATTTAATAATAAAATGGATATTGATGCTGAAAATCAAAAAAATATTGATAAAAATTTATTAAATAAAATTGATAATAAAATAATATTAAATAATATCAATAATGAATTAAATAATTTAAAAGATAAATTTGAAAATAATGAAGAAAAAAATAATGGTAAAAAAAAAAAACTAAATAATATAAATAAAAATAATGATAAAATTAGAAAAATAAAAAATAATGCTGATAATAATGAAGATGGAAAAAAAAAAAATCATCAAATACAAAAAAATTTAAATAAAGGTAAGATTAAAAATAATAAAAACAATTTAATTGATAATAAAAAATTAAATGTAATTGAAAATTACGAGAATAATCAGAATGAACGAGATAAAATAACTCCAAATGAATCTAGGATAACAAAAAAATATTCATCATCATCATCAACATCAAATGATACTGTCAATGAAAAAACAACTAAAATTATAAAAAATTATGAGAAAAATTATAATAAACAAGATAAAAAAACATCACATGAATCAAGGACAATAAAAAAATATTCATCATCAACAAATAATATTATTATAAATAAAAAAATAAATATAAAAATAATTGGACGATCAATAAGTGTACCTGAAAAATCAAATACAATAAAAAATGAAAAATTAATAAAAATAAATATATTTGGCAAAAATACAAAAAAATCAAATAGCAGAAGTAGTAGTGCAGATAAAAATTTATTAAAATCAATTAGGAAAATTCAAACTGGTAATGTAACTGTTGGTTTGCCAGAAAAAAATAAAAAACAATGTGATTATATTTTTAATTCAATATCTTCATGTCCTACACATTGCTGTAAGACATTTTTATATTCAAATTGTCATAATTGTTCACTTGTCAAGTGTTTTCCAATTAACTGTAATTCTGTACCACCAAATTTTTGCTAATAAAAAAAAAGAAAAAAAAAATCAAACTTTGTTTATATAATTTAATTTAATGGTTTAAAATTTAATTTAGATTATCAATCTTGTATTTTTATATATAGGACAACAACAACGACTCATTTAAAACATAACAAATATTAATTATTGAGCTGCAATATTATGTGTTGCAAATAAATTATGACACAACCACAATAAAGTTTTGCCAACTTCTTTGATATAGTTAGTGATAGTTAGTTAGTCAATTGGAAATTTTCATAATGATTTTTAAAACGTTTAAAAAATACTCAAAAGATCATTGTTATCAAGGGGTTTAGGGTGACACCATAACTGCCAAATTTTTTAATCAATGATTTCCAAATGAATTCCAAAAGTTAGTGATTTAGAAATGAAATGAATGATTTAAAAAATAAAATAATGTGAAATAATTTAGACAAACATATAAATATATTTGAAATCTAGATAAATTTTATACAAGCTTCTATCCAACCACAATATTTTTGACTCAATAATATAGATATGAAGAATATCCTGACAATTGTATAAAAAGTAGTTACTAAAAACGTTCGTAGAATTATTCAGAAAGTCAACTACATCATCTCTGGATTTTTCAAAAATTCTTGTCATGAACAGTCACCATCTTGAATAATTTTTCACACACATATATTTTTTTTTTACTTTAAGTCGTTTGTTTATATTCAGTATGTCAAGTAAGCTTACAATGATATTTCAATTTAAATCAAGCTCAAAAAAAAAAAAAAAAAAAAAAAAACAAATAAAATACTCTTTCTAAATTTTATTTATTTATTCATTTTTTTTTTTAAATTTAATAAATTAATAATTATTATTAATTTAAAATTTTTATGATGAATAAAAATACATTTTAAAAGTATATATGAGTTGAAATGCAAATAAATTTTATTATCAGTTATATAACTTTTATATATATATTTATCTGTCAAACTTTTACCTCATTATTCTGTTTTAAAACAGATAACGTCGTGGTAATTCAAGTTATAAAATAGTTAAAATATATATGTTGAATACGTGTCTAATGGGAATCAAATGAGAGTCGTCATTAATGAAAATCGTTGAAATGAACGTGACGATTGATGCTCACAAAATTGATACGAATCACTTTAATTTATAGCACTTTATAAAAAAAAAAAAAAATAATGTTTTCATAGTTTTATCAAGGGAAAAAAAAGTATTAGTTGATGAGAGTTTTACAAATTTCAATAGCTATATATAAGAACAAGAAAATAATTCAATGAACATTATTAAAGCTCACAAATATACTTCTCTATATATTATTATCATCATAACTTTAAAATTAAAATAATATACTAAATATTTTTTTAATTCAATTAATAAAATAATGACAAGTTTATAATAAATAATAATAAATAATTTTTTCAAATATTTTTAATAAAATACAGAGTATAAATTTGCACGTTAAACTTTGGACAACTATTGATTTTTAAGTTAAAGCTTTTCTCAACTGGTTTATGATTTAAATATTTTTTTTCTAATAAATCTTACTTAATTTAATAACAATTTATTATTTATTATATTTATTTTTTAAATTAAAAAATTAAGTGTCATTTAAAAAACCAATTAAATGACATTTAGAAACTTTAAATTATTGCATTAATATCTACATTTGAATTGTATGAAAAAATATTGTTCATAAAATAAAAATGGTGAAGAATGGCATAAAGTAGTAAAATATATATATATATATGGTCAATCGAAACTTGGATTTTCTATATTTGAGCCGTTATTTCTCGCATCCTGTCCTCATGACAATCCACCAATCATTTATACTATAAAAAAGGATTTCCATAAAATTTATCGATGTAAATTGAGTTCAGCTATTTTCATTTGCAAGCTCACAAAATGCTCTTGATGAAATTCCACAACTGTCCCAATGGAACTTTACATATATGTATATAGTTAATATTTTAAAAGAAAAAAATTTTAAAAAATCTAAATAGTAAATTTATTACAAGATAGAAAAAAAAGTGATAACATTAAAATGATCTTAAAAATTAATTTGTTCCATTGAAATATAGAAAAGAAAAAATGAAAATTAATTGATGATAAATTTTATTATTTGGGTTTAAATTAAGCTACCTGGAATTTCATCCGAGACGAGATGATATCAATTACATTTGGTCAAGTTGAATTGAATTATTAATTTGTAATAAATGTGACAAAATAATTTGAATACATATGTATTTTATTACAATAAAATAATAATTAATTGAAAATAAATTCATAAAATCATCATTATATTTATCATTCAAATACACTATTGAAATTTATATTTTTTTACAAAATGGAAATAGTATTTTATGACCAGACGTTTTTTAAAATTCAATTTAAATAACGATTTGAATAAATTTTTTTCATATCTGTGAATGTAATGATAAATAGTTTTGTTTTTTTTTTTTTTTTATTTTTTAAAAATAAACAAATGTAGCTGTTTACAGACTGCCATTGAATGAAAATTAATTCTAGTAAATATTATATTTCAAAAAGAAAACAATGAGACTCGTGAAAGCTTAATATTTTTTTTCACATGAGTAATTATTAATCAGTGATTATCTGATTGATATAAAAAATTCATTGTCCAGATTAAATATGCATAAATTTTTCTAAATAAAATAAAACATCTTTAAAACTGGAAAACATGAAAAACATCTACTGTTTTTAATTTAAATAAATAAATGCATTTGAATATAATGTTATTCATAAAATTCATATATTTTTCTATCATATGTTATTCAGTTTGAAGAACAATGCTGATGCTTTTTAGTAAGCAAATAAAAAATTGATTGATCCCAGAATATTTAAATATATAAATCATATGTCTCTCTATGCAAATATCAATTTTAAATGAAAAAAAAAAAATTGTTAAAACAATTTTTAAGGAAAAATCAAATGAGTTAATTTAATAATCACAAATTTAATTGGATCTTTCAAAAGGTTAAAAAGTTTTTAGTCTGAGCACATACTATTTGTAACAGGGTTGTCTTTTAGTACAATCAAGAAGTAAGAATATTGACAAACCACATCTTGAATATATATATATTCAAGTCATCATTCGATTACGTGTCTGTATGAATTTCTTCATCACTGATTTACAAAAGATCATTCCATCAAATTTGACAAGATATGTGTTCTATCTTCAAATTCAACATAATAATTATGTCACTGTATATACACTGGTAAACTTGAAAACTTATAATTCAAGAAAATTCAAATTTATATGAACTTTTGTAATTTAAAATGCAAATATTATATATTATTGTAAATTAAAATAAAATAAATAAATTTTTTTATATATAATTAAAATCTCATCAACTGATGTAAAATATTGTTTAAAATAAATTTAAAAAATATATATTTTTATAAAATAAATTTGATTTTATATAAAGACAAATTACATTATTTAGCTTAACTTTATCATACAAAGAGCATACCACATCCATTTCTGACAGTCTCAAGTGCATGAAAGTGAATGACTTGGTGTGGTATGTTGGTTTTCCGAGTGTCGGACGATGAAATCTCAAGAGACCAGAGAGATAAGTGACACGTTTTGAGTGTTCAACATTTTTGAAATGCTATTCTTTGAAGTAACGTATTTAAAAGCTATTTTTATTTTTTTTGTCATTATGTCTATCATTTTATACTTTGATAAATTTAGCTATATTCTATATGTATAGTTGTAATTGATTGAAATAAAATTGAAATAATTTAAAGTGTTATCAAAATAATCATACTGTTTTCAGTTGTGATTATAATTTTTTTTATCTTATTTCTTTAAAAAATTAATACTTTTATATTATATATTTAATCGAAGAATAGTACTGTGTATTTATATTATTTAAAGTATATTCCTTTTAGAATCTTATTTATTCATATACGGAATTAACCCTTGTCAAAAGAACCTAATCACTGTTTTAAATATTTCAGTAGTAATACTTTGATTATAATAAAATATAAAACACTCGAATTATTATTATTCATATAAAAAAATGTCATTTTTTTTTATTATTTAATAGAAAAAAAAAATATTATAAATTGATTTTTAAAATCTGTCTAAAATCAGATAAAAAATAGACAAAAAAAGAGCAGTGAAATTCAAGTACAACAAAATAAATAAACAAAAAAATAAAATATATTAAAAAAATGTAGGTTAGTTTGTGACGAGATGGACGAAAGACTATCTAGACGTGATTCGATTTTCCATTTATCACTGTTCTACTTATTTTATTTTTTATTATTTTCCATGTCTCTCATTTCCACTTTCAAGATTCGTATAGAAAATAATAATAAAAAAAAAAAAAAAGTGTCGATTTTCAACAATCAATCAATGTCAGTCATCATTGCAATTGGTATTTTATCGTCATTTTGTGACATGAATTTTAGATCATATTCTTCATTAAACACCTCTCGAGAATAAATTTTATTCATTAAATAGAAAAAGAAAATTAAATATATATATATAACTTTATTATTTCCATCACTTTGAAAAGCTCATCAGAATAATGGATATTTCATTTTCGTAATAATAATAATAATAATAAATTCAAGTATAATTTATGAAAAATCTTAAATTATATATATCTAGTTTTATTTTTTATCTCAAAAAAAGAAGATTAAATTAAGATTATGATAATGCCAATAAAGTTTGTAAAAGTAATTTCTCTCAATTTCATTTATTTTTTTTTTTTTCATCAAGTTTTGAGTGACATTAATTCAATTATTCAATTTTTCACACTTCAAATAATTCAAAAGTAATATGAACACGTTACAATTTAAATCAAATATATATTCGTTATTGTAAAGTATGAATTGAGAGAATATTTTTATATTTTTTTTTTTCAAGTAAAATAAATTATTTGAATTGTAATAAATATAGTTGTATAGTTGTTTGGTCAGCCGTGAGAAAAACCAATGAAACGACATTGGCAATAAGTCTGTCGAAAAGTCAAACCCAACGAATGATAAATCGTAACAAATTGCTGATTCGAATACAAAATTTTTAGATGCTGAGTTTGTTATCACTTTGTATCGAAGCAATTCCGGAATATGTACACATATTTTTAGCGTTACGACAATTTCATGCAAAAAGCACATGAACATATTTTGAATATATACATGTTGGGGGTTTTGTGCATTATTATATCAACCTTTACATACATTTATACACATATATATATAGGTATGTTATAAGAATAGGGATTTCTACACCAACAAACCATCTGTACTCTTCCCACCGAATGCATTTCACATGTACCTAATAATAACGTTCACATTAACTAAAGCCATATATACATTATTCACGGGTTTACTTTTAGACTACATATTCTAGTTGGCTTACACCTTAATCTAACTATACGAATACCTAAATAATTTTAAATACAACTCATTTTATGTTTTTATTTTTTTGTATTATTTATACTCGTTATTTAAA
Source organism: Lysiphlebus fabarum (assembly GCA_011426435.1). Classification (NCBI taxonomy): domain Eukaryota; kingdom Metazoa; phylum Arthropoda; class Insecta; order Hymenoptera; family Braconidae; genus Lysiphlebus; species Lysiphlebus fabarum. Next base: position 25,720 of record WSYQ01000580.1, read on the forward strand.
ATAATATTGATGATTTTTATTAACAATATTTTCCCTCAATGTTAAAAACATTGTATTTATTTTTTCCAATTGAAAATACAAGTCTGCTGCAATAATATAATATTTCATGTATAAAATGACATCGAGGGAATATATTTACGACCAGATTTAGTGACACCACTACTACACTTTGTAGGAATTCTAGTACCTACTACATCATGTGAGCTACTACAACTACTACATTTTTACTTCAAGTTAATTATTGAAAATCATTAATATACTTGATAATATAAAATGTTATGGGATTTTAAAAATATACTAAATTTGTTTTTTATCTTGGAACGGACTATAGTTAGGGAGCCCATCGTGCTTTTACTTACCTCATCGCATAACGATTTGAAATAGGCCCAATCGATTGATATTGATGCTCTGAATACGAAAATAACAATGGCCGACCATTTGGGTGGAAAATTTTTGATGGCCAACCAAAAAACTTTTTTTTTTTCTAAATTTTGAAGTTTTTTGGTCGGCCATCAAAAATTTTCTACCTAAATGGTCGGCCATTATTATTTTCTTGTTCAGGGCATCAATATCAATCGATTGGGCCTATTTCCACTCGTGATGCGATGAGGTAAGTTCAGTTTGACCGTCGGCCGCCACTTGTCTTTCCACCTAAATGGTCGGCCATTGTTATTATCGTATTCAGGGCATCAATACCAATCGATTGGGCCTATATCAAATCGTGATGCGATGAGGTAAGTTTACTTACCTCATCCACCCACTTTGACCGTTGGCCGCCACTTGTCTTTCCTTGTCCACCTAAATGGTCGGCCACTGAAACTGCTTATTGTACTCGCCAAGACAAGTCGAATTAACCCATTTCAAATCGTTATGCGATGAGGTAAGTAAAAGCACGACGAGCTCCCTAACTACTACACCCTACTACATCCTACTACACATGTGAATAGCTTCTCGATTAAAATACTGAAAATTTAATTCTTAGTATAAAAGCTCATTAATTAATTATAAGTTTTTTTAAAAATTTATATACTGTCACTGTATTTAAATATATATATATATGGGTTAAAAGGGTCATGAACTTTGTATATATGATGATATTTAAACATTGGAAAATATTAATTTATTATTATATTGACAGCAGTTGCTTGAATTATTTTGGTACATATAGCAACTATTAAGAGAGACAGATGATTTTATGAATATTTAATTTCCTTCTACTTACAAATTCGTCCGGTATGTTTTCATTTCTCAATAAATTTTTGATAAAAGTAATTATTTTTATGACAAAGCAAGTATATGATGAACATTTACAATTTATCATAGTCACACAGGAAATAGTACTATTATTATAAATTTATCTATTTATAAATTTTTTTGATGATGGTATATATTTACTCTTTGTTTATATATTAAACAATAATATCACATTTGATTCAATATTATCAAAATAAAATTGATTAAAATTGGTTTAAAAAATAAATTTTTATTTAATTATTTTTATTATTTATTATCCTTGTATTATTTTCATATTTTTAAAAACAAACAAAAGCTTGTTTACTGCATTTTTATCATGATTGAAATGTAATATGTTGCATGTTGCAACTAGATGTTTGTATTGATTAGTATATTAATAATTTAAGTTAGTATTTTTTTTTAGATTTGCAAATGTGTTATTGATTATGGTTGCTAGTAATATTTTATTATTTAAAAATCAATTGAAGTAAGCTAGTGATAATAATAACTGATAAATATATAGCTTTTTAAATGTCCTGAATTACAATTTAATAGTTGAGAAAGTAACAAGTGATAATCAAGTAAATCAATCCCAAATAATTTACATCAAATGCAACTATTTTATAAAAAAAAAAAAGTGTTTTTATTGACATTGTCTTATCCTGAATCAATATTATTGTTTATGATCATAGAATATTCATGATTGATGAACAACAATGAAAATAGCAAAGTTCATTTCATTAGATCTGGTCACACTTGTTATTTAGCTTGTGAAAAAATAAAATCAATGTCAATAAAACACAATAAAATTAATGATATAATAATTTGCTTGATTTACCATCATTTAGTCACTCATGTATATTATACTGCTTCTTGCATTATTGACTACTTGTTCAATTCAACCGGATCAATTAAATTCATTAAGGCGACAAAAGAGATTAAACTTCAGAGTTAATTACCAATTGATTTGAGTGCTAATGACTATAAATATGTCATGAAAAAATTTACAGTTTAAAACTATATCCATTTTGTTCAAGTTCAATAACTTTTTTTTTTGTCTTTTGTAAATTTTTTTACGTCATTTTATGGAAATCAATGATATAAAAATAGTCAGATGTACAGTCAATCGACAAAGTAAGGGGTCGATATATTGTCTGACATCTAGAACAAAGTGATATCATGGTGCTAGTACTCCTTTTTGTTCTTTCTAATCAATATATGTACTGCATTCACACAATGTTTTTATATTTGTGGAAACACCCAGTTGCTATGCTATCAAAACTTGTATTTTTTTATTTATAATTTTGATACTTTTAATTTGAATTTAATTGCATTTAAAATTATATATTGTTTTAAAATCGTTTCTTTATTTTATTATCATTTATTTATTTTTTTTTTTAAATATCTCAGAAAAGTCTTGAAAAAAAAAAATGGTTTTTGTAAGATATAGTATTGAAAAGTGTATAAGGAAAGGGTAAGATTGTTGGCATGAAGAGTTGAAATATCTATCACCATTTGACCTTTTTAACTATCCACAAAAATTCCAACAGATCTGACATCTTTTCTCAGAAGCTTATGGCAATCTATCCAAACGGCTTTCGACCAAAATGAAATTCTACATTTTTAAAATTGACTTTATATAAAAATTTCAATTTTTATCAACATCAATTTTTTATATTTCAAATATTAATATTATTTTAAAGTTCAATAAAAGTATAAATAAAATTTATTGATGTATTTTTTTAAAAATTGTTTTTTTATTTAAAAAAAATAAAAATATACATTTTTATTTGATCAGAGCTTTTTAACACAATTTAGATATTTTGAATGAACAAATTTCATTACAATTTGATTGCTAAATTTTCTACTAAAAAACATGAATACTGAAGTGTATATATATAAGTGAATCGTGTTAAAATAATGGTGAATTCTATACCACTATGAGTGTGATTCGTGTGTGACAGTAATTTCACGGTGTTTTCGTTTGACCGAAATTGCTCTCGTAACTGCTTCCGATATGGAACGTGGTTAGAGAAGAGGAAATACAAATGTGAATTTCTTTTTTTTTTTTTTTCATTTTGTGTTAATACAACCTGGTACAGTTGCATTTATTTGATTTGTTTTTGTATTTTCTATATATATTGTATTGTGCTATACAATATTGCCTTTGAGCATGCAACTTTATCTAAATTTTTTATACTTAATATTTACTAGTAATAATAATAATCAAAATAAAATATGAGCATTCTCATTGCATGAGTTTAAAAACACGAGAAAAATTTCCATGGATCATTTTCATAGAAAATCAGAAAAAAATGCGAATAAACGGAAAAAATACAAAGAAAATTCGGAGTAATATTTCTTGAATACGAATGGTGATTGTACTGGAGAAGTAACTGGAGTAGAAGTACATTAGTTAATTAATTATTTGTAAATTAAAACCAGTGAAATATTTTAAACTTGAAATGTTATTTGCTCAATATATTTATCAGGTTTTGAATTATTACTTGAATTGTTACTAATATATTTTGTTCATTATACTCTGAAGATTTTCTCTATGTTTTTTATATTTTTCAACAAATTTAAATCTAAAAAATTAGTTGCAAAATTAGTGCTATCAATGAATTAATCATTGAACAATACTCGGATTGCTCAACTATCATTTTGCTAGAAAAAAACCATCTTTTTTTTGCTTTAATAGTCATGAATCTACTAAAATACTGAGAGTATCTCTAGTGTATTATGAGTCAGTCAAATGGAAATGTTGGAATTATAAATTTTTTAAATATATATATAATAGAAATGGAAAAAAAATTTAAAAAAAAACAAAGAGAAATTCTGTTTGTTCACTGAACAATTATTTTTCAACAGTAATGAACAATATTTTCAAAATAAAAGAATAAAACTTTGAAGACTGCATATTGTTATTTTAATTTAAAGTGTTTGAAATTTGAAAAAAAAAAATTTGTTTCAAATGATTTGTTTTACTATAAATCACAAAGACTATTAATGGTAAAAAAAAAAAAAAAACTGGAATGAAATAAAAAAGAGGAAAAGTTTAAAACACATTTATAAAACCAACGAATATATTTTATAAATAGAAAGCAAATATAATATGAGTCATGATTTTTATTCACAAACTTGAAAATTAAAATTTTTAACTTATTTATGTTAAAAAATATTTAAAGAACAAAACACAATTTGCTTGCAGAAATATTTTTCACATACTTTTCTTATATTTTCAATTTTATTGCTTTGTAAAGTGTAACACACAATACAGACGTATTTCAATTATAAAGTTTTTAATTTCTTAATGTTCAAACTTTTTTTCTCATACAAATTAAGATCACTATAAACAAATTTTAAGAAAATAAATTTTTTACAGTTTAATAAATATTACAATATTGTATATTTATAAAAGAAATACGAAAAAAAAAACTCATAAAATTGAAAAAAATATATATTTTTTTCCCTGCATTTTCATTTTATATAAAATGCTCGATTGAACTATCATAAAATTTTCTTGATGACAATTGTAATGATGATAAAAAATATATACAATGTTTATTTATGTTTTCGCATCAAAAGATTTTTAAATTATTTTTATGAATATTTTCTTTCATATTTTCAGCTATAATATTCCAACAAAACCAAATTTTGTAAATTTTTTTCAAGAGAGTATTGATTACTGTAAAAAAAAAAAATGAATATAAACAGTAACTAAAATTATAAAAGAAAAAGTTAATGAATTCATAAGAACATTGTTATGAACTGATGAATGTTGGAAACATGAGTTTTGCAAGTCACAAGGGAAATGTATATCCATCTGACTTTTAAAAAGCAGAAAAAAAAAAAACTAAAAGAAAAAATACTATACAAAAAAAAGGCAACCAAGATGAAGAAAAAAAAAATAAATAAAAAAAACTAATAATGGTAGAAAAAAAAAATATATATATATTGTGGTAATACTGGAGATAAAGGTAAAACAGGCGAGAAAGAAGGGTGGATTAGTCAAGGATTTTCGGGGTTAAAACGAATATCAGAAGAAAAAACAAAAAAAAATGCTCTGAAAATGTTTGTTTGTTTTTTTATATAATTTTTACTATATTTCAGATGTTTTTTTATTATTTTTTATTCAATTATAATTTTAAATTTTTGTACTTTGAAATAATAAAAAATCAATAAATATAAAAACTTTATACTTGAAAGTATCAATTGTTATTTTATTGAAGCTTTTAATGTATTTTTCATGTATATTGTAAACTTTTTTTTTAGATTTCTGATAATTTGTTTTTACAAATTATTTTTTTTAAGAGCTTTTTGTCTATTAATGTTATCTGATTTGTGAAATAATTTGTGAAATAAGATATTAAAAAAATGAGTTGATATTGACTGTTTAAAAAATGAAAAACATCAAGCAAATATATAGTAAAAATAATAAACATCTGGATAAATGATTAATATATAAATTGAAAGTGATTGTTAAATTATTTTTGATAATTACAAGTAAATTTTGTTACGCATTATTCGAATATTAACTGAAAATAATATTTAATCATCAATTTGGTATTTTGAATTTATTGATTTAAATTATAAAAATATTTTTGTATTTATTTAAAACAAGAATTAACAATCATCAATCTCAATTAAGACTAATTGAATATTAAAATTCTTTATATAACTTTTAACAGGTAATAAATCAATTTAGTTAAAAAATTATGATTAATTCTACAAATACAAAAAATTATTTTATCATTATTATACTCAAACACGATAAATTAAACAAATAAATAAAATATATATATATAAAAAAAAAACAGAAAACAATGACTTGTAATCTTGAAATAATAAAAAAACTTTAATACAGTAAATTTAAGCAAAAAAAAATATGATAAGATCGAATGGATTTGTTAATATTTTCCTACATCTTTTGATGATGTTTCAAGCAACTTGGTTTATCTAAAAAAAAAAAAAATATAGTAATAACTAAAAAAAGTAAAAAATAAAAACATGAATCATATTGAATGAAAAGGTTGAGATAAGAAAATGTACAAAAAAAAACTAAAAAATATTTATATATATGAATAAAAGAGATGTAAAGTAAACAAAGTGATACTACAGTTTGAATTTTTTTTAATGAGACGAGTGTATAATCGAGTGCTTTGAAAAAATAAAAAAACAATGAAAAAAAAGAAAAAAAAAAACGTTTTGTTGGAATGGTACAGAGCAAGACGAGATGAAAGTTAAGTATAAAAGTAAAGAAATATATTTTTCCTACAAAATGTATGTGTGTGTACAAGTTTTTCGTGAGAAAATCAACCACCCAAGCTGATGGCTCTGCTCATTCAATGTTGCTTTTATATATATTTTTATACTATTTTCATTTTTATTTATTTTCAACGAAGAGAAAAGCAGGCAAAGCTTTCGTTAGAATTTTTCCGGTTCAAAGTATATACTATATGTACACTAGGCAATAGATATAACTATATATTTTGTGGTTGTTGTAATTTGCACCAATGATCATAACATGCTACGATGAAGACCAAATTTACTTTAATCATAAAATTGTTTCTATATATATATATATATATATATGTGTGTATTGTTGGGTTTTTTTTCTTTTTTTTCTTTTACTTTTTTACCAACCAATACAAAAGCTCATATAACTATTCAAATATATATAAATTACTTTTTGTTTATTCAAAAAAGAATTTTATTTATTTATTTATTTTACATGTTTTTTTGTTTGTTTGTGTAATAAAAATAAACAATACAAATAGATATACAATGTGAAATTGAATTTTTAAATTTGATTTATAAAAGATATTGAAAAAAATTTTTTTAAATAATTAATAATATTGATTATGTTATTAAAAATTTAAAACTTTTCTGTTTTTGATTTTTGAACTTGTTTGATAATTCTTCTGTAAAATATAAATAATATATTGTTGTTGTTAAATAAAAATGTAAATGTAAATATTTTAAAGTAAATTTACACTTTAATATTGTGGATTTTTAATTTTTTTAAAATAACTAAATCCCTTAAATTCACACGTTATATTTAAATATTTACAAATTATCCATCAAACCGAGAATATTATTATTATTATTATATCCGATTACAAAAAA
>WSYQ01000581.1:0-76203 GCA_011426435.1 Lysiphlebus fabarum
TTTTTTTTTTTTTACTAAATATTGTAATAAACTTTCAACAAATACCCGCATGTATATATGTATATATCAATATATGAGATAATGTTTAATTTTTTATTTTTATTTTCCTAATTTTATACATGTATATATGTACAGTGTTCCCGCTAAAAAAAACTCTGATAAGTAATCGTAATACATATACATATATATCTTATCATTTGCGTAGTGTAAGTAGTAGTTGCGATTACTTTTTTTTCATTTCTATATTTATTACACATATGCGATATACCTATATATACATATATTATACATCGCAGCTACTGGGTATATTATCATATCTCTCTGTATATATATACGTATATCATATGGGGTCCTAAACAATATTTAATTATATAATACGCATATATTGATATTGAAAATGAAATACTTGTAGGTATGATATACATACTAATATATCATATATGAAAAATGAAAAATAAAAACTAACTAACCATAGGGTGATACACGTTGAAAATTAGTACTATCATATGCTCTCCATGATGACATCATTGCAACATTTTGTGCATAAAATGGTGCAGCAAGAGTAGAATGTGGATGTCCAGGATGTGGATGAGCATGTCCAGGATGACTAGCTAATTGACTACCAGTTGAATTACCTGCAGTATGACTTGATAATGCATGATGTGCTGCATAACTGTCAACTCCATGTTGCCATGATGTTTTTTCCCTATAATATTTATATTAATATGAAAAAATTTGGTAAACCAAACAACATGATGCAAAATTATCATCATTATGATTATAATATTACCATCCTGGTGATGCAGAACTAGGAAATGAATGATATTGTGCAGATACTGATGAAGAAATTGTTGGTCTTGATGATGGTACATAAACTGGTGTTTGAAGTTGTTGATTGTGTTGTTGATTATGCTGTTGTTGCTGTTGCTGTTGTTGTTGTTGTTGTTGTTGTTGTTGTTGCTGCTGTTGTTGCTGCTGTTGTTGCTGTTGTTGATGTTGATGTTGATGTTGATGTTGTAATTGTGATGTTTGGTATTCGGTACCAGGGCCGTAAGCACTACTTCCACTTCCGTGGAACATTTCCGCTCAATCCCTCAATAACATTTGCTAAAAATTGATAAATTCACGAAAATAATTATATATAAGTATATTCGTTAATTATTTTTACATTAATTTTGTATATTGTTTTATATAATGTAGTTAATTTATGTGTATAAATGTGTGTTTGTACTGGGATACAAAGTTGAAAATCAAGAATAACATAAAGTTGCGCGGAGGATTCACGATAGCATAGTGTAGCGGCCATCGCGCCAACAAATACCGAGTATGTAGGCGGGACCAAACTTTCCCACTTTTTTTAAATTTTATTTTCTTTTATTTGATTATTTGCATTCAACTTTTATAAACCCTTTTTTTTCCTTTTTTCCTTTTTTGCTTTTAACTTGTCAAGAATATATATTTATATTTTTTTTTTTTTATTTATAATATATAATATAATATATGTATAAGCGTATATATATATATTTATATTTATGTTGAGTTAATATTTATATTTATATTTATATTAATGTTAAAGCTGTTGTATATATTTTTACAATATACACCTATACTATTAAATCTGTGATATATTATGTTATTTATAGGTATAATATATATTATATAAACAGGTGTTATATTTAAACTTGCGACAAATATATTTATATATATATATATTATTAAATTAAATTAAATTAAATTAAATTAAACATATACAAGTATGTTTTTTTTATTTTTATATTATATTGAGTTGTTTGTTTTAACATTATATTTGAAATTAATTTTCACAAAAGTTTATCACATATTATTATTATTATTATTATTATTATTATTATTATTATATAATTTATATAAAATATAAAATAGAGAAAATTTTCCAAAGTGGCGCCAAAAAAGACAATCTTGTTGTAAGTGGCGCCGGCTGGTCCCTGGTCCCATTACCTTTAATATAATACTGCATTAGTGTGACTTGGACCCCCCGAAAAAAAAAATCGTAAATAAAAAAAAAGAGAAACTTTTAGGCAATGGTCTTTTAACATTTTTTAAATTTACGAATAATACACAGGTACAAAATTGTTTTTTAATATATGAAAAAAAAAAAAAAAAAAAAAAAAAAAAAAATTAGTATATTATATATAGATGATAGTGTGGTGATAGTGATAATGACGACAACGATGATGATGATGATGATGATGAGAGAAGCGAGAAATTTTAAGGACATTAAATTTCAAATGTATTTTTTTTTAAATGTCCACCATCTGTTGATGCTAAATGACTACCTTTTTTTTTTTTATTTTTTTTATTTATTTATTTATTTATTTATATTTAATTTAATTTATTTTATTTCACTCTACACTATGTATTATTACTCGAGTCAACGAAAAAAAAAAAGAAGAATATATATATATACATCTATATGTGTGCCAACTTTATTAATTCATTAAAACTCGATAGTACTAATGGATTGTATATATATATAGGTATATACTACCTATTTATTTATTTATTTATTTTTTTGAAATTAAAAAGACGAGAATTTAAAAAAATCAAATTGAATATACAAGTATACGACGACAGTTGCGGATTCAAGGATAATTTATATTTTTTTTATATATATATATGTATATGTATATAAATTTGTAAATATATGATATTGGTATACATATACAAACTACATCATCATCGTCACTCTCATCTAAAAAAAAAAATATATATATATTTTTCTATGTATCTCTCTCATCAGTATATGTTTATTATAAAAAAAAAATAATAAAAATAAAAAAATCTAGTTTAATACAAGTCTACAAAATAAAAAGTCAAATATTTATATTCATTTTTCTTTTTTTATTATGCAACATATTATTTATCACGAAAAAAATATATAAAAATTCCAGTAACATCTTGTCATTATGATTTTTCTATTTTTGTATTGATATATTTTATTAATATGTATATATATTTAAAGTGGCGAGACCAATTTAGATGATATATCATTTAAAAAAAATAAATAAATATAAATACTAAAATAAAATAAAAAAGAAATTATGTGACAAAATTATTAACATAGTAAAAATAATATTATAAAATAATTTGAATTAATTTAAATTTATAATTTTATTATTAGAAAAAAAAAAAAAATTGAAAAATATTTTATAAATTAATAATTGACAATTTAATTTATTTAATTATTATTTTGTAAAATTTTTTTATTATCTAATTAATTATATATTTACTAGTTTATTTATCAAATTTGTCTATCAATTTATTTAAAATTTTTAAAATATATAAAAATTATTAAACAATTAGTATTGGGAACAAAAAAAAAAGTAAAATTACAGTATCTATGAACTTTTAATTTTCTTCTATTTGTGTTTTCATCATCACCCTGTTATATAACCACCCCAAACTGGGGATTGAACTACCAAATATTCAAAGAACGTTACTCACTCAGACGCATTTCTTTTTATAACAAACAGTTAAACTAAATTTTTAAAGCTCAAATTTATTTTATCAACATCTCAAACCTAATTAACTATATTTTATTTAATTACATCAAAAAAAAAATCAGTTTTATATATAATTTTCATTTAAAAAATTTATTAATAAGTTTTGATTTTATATTTAATTTAAAAATTATCATTAAATTCAAATAAATATTAATAAACAAATAAATTTACAATAATGACATAATTTAATGATAAAAAAACAAAAAAATACATTAAATTATTTTTATTCATGAAAATTATTATAGATTCATATAAATTATAATCCATATACAGAATATTTTTTAATTTAAAAAAATTAAATACATAAATATATTATTGACAGATGTGTTATTATTTTTTTTTTTTTTTGAAATTTTTAATTAGCAATTAAATGACCAAATTATTTTAATAAACCCGGCGGCACGCTGAAACTCTCGTGTTACACATTTAACAAATTTATTTTATTTATTTATTTATTTTTTTTTATCTTTATTTATTACAATTTACATTAACCAATTTATTTATTTATAATTAAATTTATTATTTTTTTATACATGTATAAATATTGTAGCACAATTATTTTATTTACGTTTATTATTTGTGTTTTTGTGTGTTTTTTTTTAAAATTTTTTTATTGAATATTTGTGTAAGAATTGATCATTGTCATTCAATTCACGTTCACCCTTTGATCAAACCCCTTTTTTTATATATATTTTTATTTTATTTATATTTTTGTTATCTATCCTGTCACATCTGTATCCAAGTCTGCAATTTGCTTTTACTTGTGTAATATACCACCCGATCGTTTATCCTTTGTGCAACCGTTACATCGTTTTGATTATTACCTGACATGTTTTTTACTTTTATTTATTTATTTATTTATTTATTTATTTATTATCTTGTATTTATTTTTTATTTTACTACAGTTGTGTTGCCACTATGTAACACTGTTTATGTTTTAAAACATACAGTAAAATTATATTTGAAAAATATTTAAAAAAAATAAAATTATATTGTTTTATTTTAAATTAAAAAATTAATTTTATATAAAATATATAATGATAGACTTGTATTTCACTAATTGAAAATTAAAAAATATTTTGGACTTTTTTTTATAAATTTATATTTAATTTTTTTAATTTTATATTTTTATAATTTTTATAATTTATCTAATGAGAATAAAAAATTAATTTTATTAAATTTTTAAACATTATTATAATAAAAATTAGATATTATTAAAAAAATTTCTAGTTGATTGAATTTAAAAAAAAAAAAAAAAATAAAGTGATGAATGACAAGCACCAAGAAATATGAATAATTCTTCTTTTTATTTTTCACTGTGCATGTCCGTCAATCAGTGTCGTTTTTAATATTAAAAATAGATTTTAAAACTGCTAATTTTCTCGCCTTCAAAATTGTCTCATTGTAATTTAAAAAAATATTATTATTCAATTTTTTTAATAAATGAAATAAATATATTAAAAGAAAATTTTATTATATACTATTTTAAATGAACGAATAAATATTTAAACTAAAATTAATAATTAATTTAAAATTATAATTTGGCACTTGAATATATATTTTAAATTTTATTAATTTTAATTTTTGTTAATTACAAAATGTCAAGAAATTACTGAACAGTAAAATTTTCAAATATAAACGAAGCATGATAATGAATTTGATGTGGTTTTTAATAAAATATTTATATTTTTTTTTGATGTTATATTTGGATGACTAAGTGAAGATAATTTACTTGAATTAAATCTATTTCAATTTTATGATAAAACAACTACAAAGTACAAATGAAATATATACTATTTTTTATGTCAAAAAATATAAAAGACAAATTATAATTTTCGACATTTGTTTGATGATTTAATAATGAAAAAAATATTATTAATATACACAAGCACTTAAATTTAATAATAAAAAATAATATATAATTTTTTATATAAGTGACAGACAAAACTATAAAATTTTGAGCTAAAAAATTATTGACTTGGCACAATTTAATAATTTATATATTTCCGGTATAAGGAATTTTCATTCTTAATTTTAAATGTTAATATAAAATTATTTTTAATGTTGCCAAAAATCAATTTATAATTTTTTTTTTAAATATTTATTATTATTATTATTTTTATATTATTAAAAATCATTATTCATTTTTAATTTATACAGTACATTGAGAGAAAATAGTAAATGAAATTATGAAATGTTTTAAACACATGCCAAATTTTTGTAAAATTTTGTATCCCGCTAAGCTTTAAAATATTTTAACCATCTGGCAATCAAAAAATTAAAAAATTAAAACAAAAAAAAAAAAATGGGATAAAAGCATTAATTAAAAATTATTAAATAATTAACATAAAAATCAACAATAAATTAAATAAATTTTAAATAAATATAAAAAAAAAAAATTTCAAAAAATTAAAAAGATAAACAAAAAAAAAGTCTTTAAATCATAAAAAAAAATTAAAATTATTAATTTAATAGGTATTGTTAAATATAATAATGGCATTAATAAAATTATATTTTAAAAGATAAAAAATATATAAATTTTTTATAATAAATATAATATATAATTTGACGATGACGTAAAGTTTGTTTAAAAATTTTCAAATAATTTTAAAATCAAAAATAATAATTCAAGTATGTTATAGAATCGAGATCATGACCCATCTATAATTTTTCATAAATTTATATTTTCTTTTTACATATTTATTTTTTGACTACTTGTTGTTACGTCAAAACATATTATAAACCGACATAATCCTTTCATCTTTTCATGACCTGGTCGTTCATGCATTTCTTATGTCTTTTGTATTTTTCACACTGCATATTCAACTTTAATAATAATAATACATTTTTTTTGTTTTTTTTTTTATTATTTTTATTTTAAAAACATAATTTATTATTTATTCATAAAGTTGATGTGCACATGTGTGTTTTATATTTTTATCAAAAAGGTCCGAAATATTTTTTTGCTCGTTAAATCAATTGAAGTGCAAACATTGTTTACTACTAATAACAATTTGGGCGTAACGAAGAAGAATATTTTTAAAATAATGTTAATAAAAAAGAAAAAAAAATATATATATAAATAAATATTACAAGCATGCAGTTCAAGTATAAAAAAAAAGTATAGAATTTTATTATTTTTTTTTCATTCAAACTTGTGATCATAAAATACAATTTTTTTTTTTGAATTTTGTTTACTTAATAAATTAACTATTTATTTATGTTGAAAAAAAAATAAATTATTTAATTATTTATAAATCAATTATTATTGTATTTATTTAATTAGAAAAATATTAAATTAAAAATATAAAAAATGCAAAAGAAATAATTTAATTTTTGATAGAAATTATTATTATCATTTGAATATAAATTTAAATAATTTTTTAAAAAATATTTACAATTAATTTTTATTAAATTAGTTGTTTTTAATTATTAACAAAATTTAATTTACTAATATTTTTAATAAATTTATTATGTAGTTTGATATAATTGCGTGGGTATTGACTGATACATGTAAAATTTATAAAAAAAAAAAAAAAACTGTTAAAGTAACAAATTATCACCACCTATGGTGACCTCAGTAGGAATTTTTTTTTCAAAGATATATAAATTACTTCACTATAATGCCATTTTGAATCTAAAATTTCTTATTTTTTTTTTTTTTATTTAAAAATTTGATTATGATTCATTCTTTAAAAATTCATTTTAATCTAAATATTTTTTTAATAATTATATATTATTGATAGAATGAAATATATTTAAACTAAATTTAAAAAAAAATTTAAAAATGTAAATATATTCTTGTACTATCTCTTTTTTTCTTTCATTTCTCAACATAATGATGATGATTTAATATTATTATTTAAAATTGTGAATCATTGGATAATATCAATTTCATTAAACACAAAATTCTCGTTATTAAATGATAAAAAAATTGATAAATAATGTCTTAAAAACACTTACGTAAAATCAGAAGCCATTATTAAATATAATATATATTTCAAATAAAAATTAATACATGTTGTTTTATTTAAAATTTATTTGTGGTATTATTTTAATTTCTTTATCTTATTTTTTATTTTTATTTTTCATATAAATATATTCATTTAGTCATGTATAAAAACACTAAAATCATCAACAAATCACATTAAAATAATTTACAAAAAAGGAGATAAAATTTTATATTATTTTTTAAAAAATAGAATTTTTTAAAAATAAATAAAATATAAAAGAGTCATTTTAATAATTTTGTGATAACATTAAAATTAATATGTAGTCAGTTAAATTACTGATTTTATAAAATCAGGTCATTGGATAAATTTAATTTTTTTTTTTTAATTTAAACTTTCCAATGATGTCTCGATTGATTCAACAAAACATATTATATATATTTATACATCTACTACTTTGCCATATATATTTTTTACAATAACTTACAAAATATGTCATTTTTAATTTTTTTAAATATAAAAAAAGTGCAATATGGTTTTATCGAATTGATATAATTAAAGCTTTCATTTTTATATTATCAAAATATCCAATATATTTTTTTTAAACATTTTTTATTCATCATTTTTTCAATATTTTTTATTTTATTTGTTTAAATTTTGTTTTTTTTTTTAAATATATATATATAAGTATATAAAAAAAATTATTTGTCGGTTTATTTTTTGTCATAAAATTTCTCTCCACTTGTTGAATTATTAAAATATCAAAAAAAATAAATATAAATTCAATTTAACGATCATAAAATCATTGAAAATTTACAGAAAAATATTTATATAAATTTAATTTTTTATTTATTACAATCTAATAATGATAAATATAAAAAATATAAATAAATGTTTAATGTGTAATTGGATTGATCATTAATAAATTACTTGAAATATTTTGATAATATTTTTGTAAATTAAATTTATAAAAAAAAAAAAAAAAATGATTATATATTTAATTTTTCGATCAATCTGTCTGATTGAATTAAATTTATAAATTCAAAAGATCAATTCTCATTTGTTTGTATCGATACCGCAGTCATATTAATCATTATTGATGATTTACTAAAATAACTTTCACAATATTATAATTTAATTTAATAATATATAAATCATTTATCAAAAAAATAAAAAAATTGTAATTTTATTCTCAAAAAAATTGAGAGACAATATTTTTATAGTTTAAAAAATAAATTTATCATTAATTTATATTAAATTTTAAAAAAATAAATAAATTTAATTATCAAATAATATAATTATTTAATCATAAAATATATTTGTCCAAAACAATTACTTTTCATATGAAAATAAAATTTTAAAAATTTATTTATTTTTTTTTTTTTTTCAACTTACTCGATGCTGGTGTTTTTTTTTTTTTTTGTATAAAAGATTCGGTGAATCTTTGTGAAATGCAATACTTTTTTTTTATTTTAACGGATACACAATAAGATATTTATCGTTCGACAGAAAGTTTTGTACAAATTCAAGTATATATTATTGAAGTCACCATTGTATCTACCAAGAAGTGATGTATGGTCATGAAATGAACCAAGAGGAATTGAAACTCGTTACCAGATTTAAAAAAAAGATTTTTGTTTTTCGTTTTTTTTTTTTTTTAAATAAATAAATAAAAGAATTTTTTATACAAATTTATATTTATTATATTTTATTTTTAGTATTACTTAAAAATACTGTGTCTCATTTGCTATATCACGATAACTTTTTGCCTCGGGAAATCTTTGTCCCAACTTAATCGACCTTAATTTTATTGCATACGATAAAAATGACTGAATTTATTTATTTTTTTTTTATTAGAGAATTATCACATAACAAGTAAAAAACCAATTTTTTTTTGTCTTAAAAGTATTACAAGTATTCACTGCAATTTGCCACTTGCAATATCAAAATTTTTATTTTTCAATATGTATATTCTAAAATGTCAAATAAATAATAATTTTGATTTTTTTTTTTTTTTTTTGCGATAAATATACTATCTTTTGCAAATTTAAAAAAAAAAATATCATCAAAAGGGTGTGTTTATAAATGAAAAAATATAAAAAATAATATTTAAAATACATTGACAATTATTTATTAAAACGATTTAAAAAGATAAGAATTTAATTCAATGGAAGTTTTAAAATAAAAAAAAAAAATACTTTTATATATTTTCTTTGTTTAATTCTCTCAATTTTATTTTTTTAATTTTTTCAATTCTAAAGAGTTTTACGATAACGATCATCCCTTGAATAAAATAATGAAATAAAAATAATATACTTTAGCATGATTAACAATTGAAAATTATTTGATATTGATCATAGAATTTTTAAAATAAAAATTAAACAAAAAAAAATATTAAAATTAAATTTGCATATTTGTAGAAAGTTGAGGTTTTATGTATTTAATTTTCGGTATATAAAATTTGCATTATTACATTGAAAAAAGATAAAAAGTCAAATCAATTTACAGTTCAACTGAAGGCGTTTCAGTTAATTAGCAATAATTAGTAATTATCTGAGATTGTAATTTGAGGGGAAGGAGCTTGATTGGTGGTAGCAATTATCGCAACAATATTTATTTATTTTTATATTTTTTTCTTGCGATTATAACGCCGCTGTATACAATTATAGTCTTTGAGATTTTTCAACAGCTAAATTTACAATTTGCTTTAGCTATACTATAATATATCTTTTCTTATAAATATATACTAATTTAAACAGCAAAAAAATACCGCCCAAGAGGTGCGGTCTGTGTCGAATTTTACTGACTGACTAATTAATTAACTACTTGTTTTTTTAATTTTTTTTTCAACTCGTTTTTTTTTTTTTTTTTTTCCCATCAAAATCTATAAATTTTCAACTCTTACATAGTTTAAAAAAAAAAAATACACATAATATATGTTTAACACAAAAAAATACTTGTGAAAATTCTTGAAATAATTTTAATATTATATTACCAAAAAAAAATGAAAATAACATCTCGTTTATTTGTAATTTAACACAAAAATAATGGGTTAATATTATTTATTTTTATTTATTGTGTACATGAAATAAACATTGATTGAAAAATATTATTCATTAATAATATATATAAAAAAAACATTACATGATTTTTTTTTTTTTTTGATATATTTTGTAGCATGACAAATTGTCGGGCAATCGGTTGCAAGGTATAAACATATTTTTCATCGATTAATCAAAACTCGATCACAACAAACATCACCGCTGATCATAATCGTCATTATAATACATCATTTTTTGAATGATGATTACACCTTTTTTATCATCAATTTACCGTTCACCAAATCAACGTTGAGTTGAAAAATAATTTTAAAAAAATGTATTTTAATTATTAAAATTTTCCATTTGCATCAACTTAATTTATCATTATTTTATTTTTTTTTAATTTTATAACAAAAGAATTATATATTTTCTAAATAATACGTGACTTTATTATTTATTCAAAAATTAAATATTATTATCATTTTATTTTATATAAATATATAATTTCAATGTTAAACTTTAATATTTTCTTTTTAACTTTTTTTATACATAAATGCGTCATTTATTTACTTACATTGTGACTTAATTTTATATTATATCATAAAAATATATATATATATATTTTTCTTTCGTATATTTAAATAATATATATAAATTTTTAAGTACCAAGTAATATTGCAGTTATAACTTTTAAAAAGAAAATGATTTATTATGTAAAAATACAAAAATCATAATAAATTATAATTTTTTATTTAAAAATTAAATATAATAAATAGAGAAATTAGATATTCGTGATTATAAACATCACGTTTTTCCTATTATCATATTGTCAAATTAACATTTATTTTTTATTTTTTATTTTTATTTCAAATCACAACTCAATTATCCTGTTAACAATTTAATATTTTGAATAATCAATGACTGATTTATCCAGAGAGATAATACGCACCATAAATATATTTTAAAAATAAAAAAAAATATTGACTTTTTCTTGATAAATTGACAATTATATTAATTATTAAAAAAAAAAATTTATCAAATTTAATTTGTCAAATTTCGGTGGCACATGTCTTGATTTTACAACATGATTTTACAAAAATGATTTATTTTAATGATAAAAAAAAAAAAAAAATTAAGGTGTTACCAAGATATTAATCCGTTTTATTCATTTGATTGTTGGCTAATATTAAATCATCGCTATCCATGCATTTTATCTCAAACTTTATATTTATTTATTTTTTTTTCTCAAAAACATAAATTACAACAAAAAATGGAGTAAAGAAAATATAAAATAAAGACAAAAATATGTAAAATGTTAAGTTGATATATCACGTGCGTAGGTATAATACCTTTTTGCTAAAACAAAATACTTTTAGGTTATATATATACAGACATCGAGCATACACGTGTGTTCTGTGCAATTTACAAGATGTTTATCAATTTCAAGATAAGAACTTTGAAAATACATAACTTTTAAGTTTTTTTTTAAAAAAAAAACAAAAAAAAATCCAACAAAAACAAAAACAACAACAACAATAACAACATGTCTAGCCAATAATTATCTAGGGATATTTATTTTTCATAATTTTATTATAATGCAAATTAGGTTTTTTTTTTTATTATTTTTAATTGTAATAATTGAGACAAATAAAATTGATTTTATATATAAAAATAGAGAGTTAAAATATAAATAAAATAAAAAAGTATGTAGAAAGGTGTTGATGATGGAATGCAGTATTACCATATTCAAACATGACGTAACTTTTGTTGGACAGTGACCTAGAGACAATCTCCCTTTTTTATTCACTATGCACATCTTTTTTTTGTTCTTTATAAAGATTTTATTTTTTTTTATATCAATCTTTTATGTATTTAACACATGATTTGTTTATCTTGCATAATTTTACATTTTTTTAAGGATAAAAAAATATATAATTACTATTTTTTGTCTTGAAAATTATACTCAGTTGGCTTAATTATTTTGATGGTTTTATTTTATTTTTTTTAATTAATTTATTATTTTTTTTTTATTCTGTCATATATTATAATCAGACAGGTGTGTTATCATTATCTCATATTTTCTGTTTTAAAATTAAAGTAGATGTGTTTATTTCCATATGTGTAAAGAAATAAAAAAAAAAAAAAAATTCATCATCATCAAAAAATGAGTAATTACTTTTTTTTTTTAGGTAAAGTTTAATACAAGTATGATTTTAAAAGAGTGAGAACTCGTTGAGCTCGTCAAAAAAATTTTTTATTTATTATTATTTAAAATAAAAAATATAATTTGTTAATTTTATATATATTTTTTTTTTTTTTTTTGTAATTTTTTGGTAGCATTTAAAAAATTTCATGACAACCAGGACACTCATTTTTCCAACACATAAATAACAGTTTTAAAAATTATTAAAAAATTTATATTATATTTAAGTATATATTTGCTCATTTATTATGTTAATTTTAACATATCGTTAAATAATTTTATTACTACATTTATTCAATAACAAAAAAAGTGCAACTATTTATTATTTTTATCATCGAAAAAAAAAAACAGCAACAACAACATGACTTGTAGAAATTATATATATATATTTTTTTAAATTAAAAATAATTTTATCTAATAACTTATGTAATTAAATCTCTAAAATTTTTATACCAATGACAAATTAATTTATATAAATTTCAGTTGTTTGTGGTATTTCATACTCATGATCTATAAATATTCATTTCGAATTTTGATTTTATTTTATCTGAAAATTATTCAATATTTTACAAAAAAAATCAATTAAAATCTGTCATTACTTGTGATTCAAAACAATAATAATTGATTGACTCAAAAAATATATATCTATTTATAAATTCATTTGACAAAATAATTTTATAAAATTGATAAAATATAAAATAAAAAATTATATTCTAGCAAATACGTCGTACAATTCAGTGATTTATATAAATTTAATTGAATTAATATTGAAAAAAAAATTATGTAAAATGAGGGTTGACTTTGTTACTCTTGTATATAAATTAAATATACATAAAATTATAATAAAAATAAGCCAGAAGCCAATATGCGATGTACATGAGGTAATATTGATCAGTATGAGATCATAATCGAGTAACTTGTTTTACTGACACACCCGGCAAATACAAACTGCACAACTTATATTCATAAATAAATAAATAAATAAATAAATAAATAAATAAATATAAATAAAATTTAAAAAATACACTATTATTTTTTATTATCTTTTTTATAATAATATATTTTTTTAAATATATTTATTAAACAATTATTTGTTAGTTAACTTGTTTAGTTGAGTATACTTAATCATTTGTCAATTTTTTTTTAAAATTAATATTTTTTTAAAATAAATTATTTATTATTTTTTATAAATATTATGTTTACACCCTTGTTAGATATATATTTGCACTTATATTTATTTTACAATTAATGGGCTCGTGCTGAAATTACTTGGTGGTCCATAAAATTGGTCTCGATTTATATATCGACCGGTTATGAGATTGTGATCAGTTAAACACAGATAAATATAAAACAGATATATATATATAAATTTAATAAATAAAAAAAATATATATAATGTATATAATAATAATAAAATAATAATGAAATAATAATGAAACAAGGTTTTACAAGTGGCAAATGAAATTGACGATTGGTGTGAGTGACGTTCGATTTTGTTGTTTTTTATTTATATTTTTTTATATATTTTTTTTATATATATAAAAGAAAAAAGCCTCAGGGAGTCTTTCTTATCAACTTATCTCACAAATTAATTGATTCTCAATATGTGTATATTTTTCACGAAAGGTAGAAAGTTACTGACAAATACAGAAACACTTTTTTATTATTTTATTTTTATTACTTTTCATTTTTTTTTTTTATCTTTGAACTTTCTATTTCTTTTTTTTATTTTTTATATATTTATTTACTGTCTTTTTTTACATTTATTTTATCTCTTTCTATTGATTTAATTATTTTAAATGAATTTTTTAAATTATTTGTGTAAAATTTATAGATAAAAAAATACAAAATATTATAACTAAATTTTGAAATAATCATCAAATATTTATATTGTTTTTTTTTTTAATTGAAAATTAATTTGAAATTAATTTATTATACATATTTATTTTTCAACTTAAATATCCGTGTGAATTTTAAATATTCAATTTATCAATTAAATCAATCAAATTAAATTACAAAAAAATTAAAAATTAAATAATTTTTTCATAAAAAAAACAAAAATAATTATAAATATTATTAAATATTAATTTATAAAATATAACAACAATTTATCCTTTCATTTTATTTATTTTATTTATATAAATATCAAATAAATCTGATATATAAAATTTTATTTATATCAGATTGTTGTAATGGTTTATATAATTGCGCAAGTTATCTTGACTCTTTAGTGTAAAGTGTATTTTTAAAATGACGTGTCTTGATCAATATCAATATATACATACAAATATATTTTTAAAAAATAATAATAATAATTATAAAAAAAATATATACAATATACAATATTCCCCATGGGATATATCAAGCAACGTCAGCAAAAAATCATCGATCAATTCTCTCTCATGAATTTGATTTGCAAGTTACTTTAAGTATAATATATATCTTGAAAATCAATCAAACAAACTCATTTTATAAAAAAAAATAAATTTAAATTCATTTATTACATTAAAATTATAAATTATTTTGTATATTAAAAATTAAATATAAATAATCATTAAAATTATATAAAACTTTTATGGAAAAAAATGGAGACATTTGTTGTAATATGTAATTTTTTTTTTTTCTGTAAAAATTTGTTATAGTGTTGATGTTGTCGTGAGAAATTTGTATAAAAAAAAAATGAAATAATTTATTGTATGTATTGTAAGTGGAATTGAGGCCGCATGTGTTATTTGTATATATATAAATGAAAAATATATATATGTACTTAAATTTTTCTTGTACACAGCGGGTCGGCGCGAGAAAAAAGGCGTCGAAAATGGTCGTTGTTTGTGAAACTACTTGCAATTAATCCAAAGCTAACGAGACCACACTGCCCATGTGATGGTGATGTTTATGTGTTGAATTTATTTGGATTTTATAATAGCTTCCTATCGTCTTGTATTCATTCAATAATAATAGTTAAACAGAAGCCGCAAATTTGATTGGATAGCAAAAATATATTTATAGGCAACTTGAATTTATATATTAAAAAATTAAATAAATAAAATAATTATATGAAAATAAATTAAGAGAGAATATATATATATATATACCTATACTTGTGTAGAAAACAAGTTTTTGTATTTATTTTTTTGTTTATATAAATGTTTTGTTGAGATAAAAAAGGATCAATCATTTTTAGAAATTTTTTAATTTTTATAAAGAAATTGAGCTTGTAAAATTTAAATGACAACTTGATAGTTTGTATGAATGGATTGAAAGTTGATAAATTTTTTTTAATTTGAATATTTATATTTATTTGGTTTTTTATTTTGAATTTGTATTTTGTAAGATTTTGAAAGAATTCTGGATTTTTTTTTTTTGGATGTTTTGGTGACATATTCTAAAAGCTCAGATGGTTCACAGAAAAAATATTTCTAATCAACCTAAATATGATATTATGCTTCTATAATTTAAAAAACACCCTAAAATAATTATCCTGTGAGTTTCAATTATTTATTTTGATTTTTAATAATTTTTTTTTAATTTTATGTTTTCTTGGGACATCACTTGTAAAAGTCCAGTGTTTTCAATGTATTGTCCTGTTGGCTTGGAAAAATATTTCTAATCAACCTAAATATGATATTATGCTTCTATAATTTAAAAAACACCCTAAAATAACTATCCTGTGAGTTTCAAGTCTTTATCTCAATTATTTCTAATTTTTTTAAATTTTTTTATAATTTTCAAATGACTTTGAGAAAGTCTGACTTTTGTCAACTCATTTGGTTTTTAAAAAAAATATTTCTAATCAACCTAGACATGATATTATGCTTCTATAATTTAAAAAACACCCTAAAATAATTACCCTGTGAGTTTCAATTATTTATTTTGATTTTTAATAATTTTTCTGTAATTTCATATTTTCTTGGGACATCACTTATAAAAGTCCAGTGTTTTCAATGTATTGTCCTGTTGGCTTGGAAAAAGATTTCTAATCAACCTAATTTCGATATTATGCTTCTGATATTTAAAAAACACCCTAAAATAATTATCCTGTGAGTTTCAAGTCTTTATCTCAATTATTTCTATTTTTTTAAAATTTTTTTATCATTTTCAAATGACTTTGAAAAAGTCTGACTTTTGTCAACTCATCTGGTTTTTAAAAAAAATATTTCTAATCAACCTAGACATGATATTATGCTTCTATAATTTAAAAAACACCCTAAAATAATTACCCTGTGAGTTTCAATTATTTATTTTGATTTTTAATAATTTTTTTGTAATTTTATATTTTCTTGGGACATCACTTATAAAAGTCCAGTGTTTTCAATGTATTGTCCTGTTGGCTTGGAAAAATATTTCTAATCAACCTAAATATGATATTATGCTTTTATTATTTAAAAAACACCCTGAAATAATTATCCTGTGAGTTTCAAGTCTTTATCTCAATTATTTCTATTTTTTTAAAATTTTTTTATAATTTTCAAATGACTTTGAAAAAGTCTGACTTTTGTCAACTCATCTGGTTTTTAAAAAAAATATTTCTAATCAACCTAGACATGATATTATGCTTCTATAATTTAAAAAACACCCTAAAATAATTACCCTGTGAGTTTCAATTATTTATTTTGATTTTTAATAATTTTTTTTAAATTTTATATTTTCTTGGGACATCACTTATAAAAGTCCAGTGTTTTCAATGTGTTGTCCTGTTGGCTTAGAAAAATATTTCTAATCAACCTAGACATGATATTATTCTCCTATAATTAAAAAAACACCATTAAATGATTATCCTGTAAGTTTCAAGTCTTTATTTTGATTATTTATAATTTTTTTAAATTTTTTTATAATTTCCAAATGACTTTGAGATTTTTAATATTTAAAAAACTATAATTTAAATGACATTACTATTTCTAGTAATAACATCTAAATATTATTCAAACATCTAATTTATTATCTCTATATATATAATATTAATATTAATATTAAATACAATTCAACAAAAGTATTGCAATATGTATATACATCAACTGCCTAATTTAAATTTATAAATTCATTATAAAAAAAAAAAATCGTTCTATTTAGTATACTTATTCATTTAAAATAAAAAAATAATAATTCAATTGACATAAAGTCTATTTTTAAACTAACTTGCAATTTACGAGCTGGGAAAAAAAAAATGAGTAGAAAAAAAAAAAAAAACATAAAATAAAATAAATAAAAACAAGATTCGAAGGTGAAACGAACGATGAAAGGTGATCATGGACAATTTTGATACCATAATAGATATCTTTAAGTTAAATCGCAATATAATGTTGATACATCATTTCGATGTATATATTTTTTAAAATTATTATTTTTATTTTATCATTTTATTTAATTCACTGTCTATCTTTGGCAGAAAAATTAAATATCAAATATAATTTTATTCAACTTGTCTGTGAGTTCAAACTGATCATCTCGTCTAATCCAACAAATCCCCACATTAATCAGTCAAATTAATTTATTTAAAAATTAATTTAGTAATAATAATAATATATTAAAAATATAATAATTAATAAATATATAAAATATAAAAAATTTTCCAGCTTGTGCCATGAGTTTTGCAATTAAAAAATCATCAAGATGAGAAAATTCTTGTTGAATGTTTGAAAATAACTCAAATATAATCATCCAATTATTCCACAGCCTATAAAATATATTTATACACATTTTTTATTTTTTTAATTATTTTAAAAAAAATATTTTTTTCATATATATATATACTTTTAATATTTTCAAACGTCGACTTTCAATTTTTCATTTTATTATTTATTTTTTTTTTTTGAAATTATTGTTTCTTTAGTCGGCAAAAAAAGCCCTGTAATCAAAAAGCATACTAAATTATCCACAAAACAATAAAATTTAAAAAATATAAAATATATTACTACTAATAATTTTTTAAGTCTATTAATAAATAATAATTTTTTTATATTTTGTTTTTGTTTCAGGTGAGTTATCAGTCAGATTGATTTTTTACTATTTTATAATTATACTAAAATATTTTTGTAAGTACTTGAATAATAAATTTAATAATACTATATTTAAAATATTTAAATTTAAATAATTAATTTTATATTTAATAATATTTATGAGAAATAATAAACAAAAAAACTTATTTAAAAATTTATTTGAATTTTTTATTCCAAAAAAAAAAAAAAAAAACAACTAAATGTCATTGTAATTTTTTAATGATAAAAATTTAAATAATAATATAAAATACAGATAAATAAAATTTAATTTATTAAAATATAAGGGTTAATAAAAAAAGGGTAAAAAAATAAATGAATAATTTAAGAAACGGGTTATACAAAAGAATAAATACTTCGTTGCTCATTACATCTCTCGGCGAGTTTGTTTGTTTCCATTTTAATCGGTCTCGATATATGAACCACCTCAACAACTTGCTTGTGTTAAAATGAAATAAATTAAATAAAAATAATATATATAAAAAAAAAAATATATAAAAGTAACATATAGTTTGGCTCGTGCGAGAATATTGCCGATGGCAGGATCATTAGATATCCCAGTGGATTTCTTATCGATCGTTTATTTAACGCACCACTACATTTTTCCTGTATATAAATATTTTAAATAAATTTATATATAAAATATAAAAAAATAAAATAAAATAAAATTATATAATTAAAAAAAAAAAAACAAAATAGTTGATAAAAAAATTTATATCAATTTTAAATATCATAAAATTATTAAAGAAAAAAATATAAAATTTAAAGTTAAATGAATTTTTAAATAATAAAAATAATTTAAAATATAAATTTTATTTAAACAAAGAAATTAAATGAGATAATAAAAATATAAAAAATATAAAATAAAGAGACATTTATCGACTGATCGTTGTTAATGAATCGATACTTGACATACATATAAAAATCCCTTGTCTGTCATTCGCATTAATCACAAATAAAAAAAAAACTTTTGAGTTTTATTTATTTATTTTTTTTTAAATAAATAGATAAATAATATGCCAAAGTAACAGACAGTTTGAATAGTTTAACAATCGTTTTAGTTATTTAACACTGTATATTGACTGTCGGTTAATATTTTATTTTCAAATATTGTCAATGAATTGTTTCATCACTTTAGTCATTCAATTTGTTATTAGTTTCATCATTGAAACATTGTATTACATCATTTTAACTTATTTACATTTAATTTATTATTTTTTTTTTTATAACTAAAAAGAAAATTATTATTTTTTATTTATTTTTTATTAGAAAAAAATTAACATTTTTAATTATTTTTTAATTGAAAATATTATTATTATTATTTTTATTATTTTTAATATGTTTATAATATATTTTTTTTTTATAATTTATGTTTTTTAATTTATTCATGTAATTAAATTAATTATATGTTTATTATTTGTTTATTTATAATATTTGTTTAAATTACTGTGTTTAAATATTCCCGCGTTTATTTTTGAATATATGCGCATGCGCGTGAAATAATAATAATAATAGTAATAACAGCTGACGCCATTATGATTTTCAGTGTGCTTTTTTATTTTTGGAGTAAAAAGTCAGAGCTCCATTAATTTATATATTTTAATGAATTTATAATTGTTAATTAGTTATAATAGTTATATAATTTTAAAGCTAAAGTTATGGTGATTGTGTATGTGTATAAATTTTTATTAATCAGAGTGAATTATTTGTGATTTTTTTTGTGTCAAAAATGGATTAAAATTTTAACCTGTATTTGGATATACCCATATTTATGTGAGTTATTATTATCAATTTTATTATTAAATATATCTAATTTATATCTAACTTTGATAAGATCAATTATTACTACAAAATTATTATCAATTTTTTACTGTAATATTTCATATATTATTCATTTTTTGGTTGTAAAAATCGACAAAGTTGATTGTCACATATATATATACACACATACACACACATACACACGTCTCAGTGTATTTGTTTTTTTTTTTTTTTTTTTCATAAATATTTTTAATTTAATTAAATATTTTCAGTTGTAATTTCATTTTTTAATTGATATTTAATATCTAAAATATTATTCAGTTTAAAAGATAATAATAATTATTATTTACATGGAAAATATTTGTGTATTTATTTATTATTAAATTAATTAAAAATATTTATTGAAAAATTAATTAAAAAATTATTGGCAATTTTTTAATTAAATAAAATACATAAATAATATTTATAACAAATTTTTATTTAATTATTATAAACAATTAATGTAAAAGACAATTAAACAATTGTCGTTGTTAATTATTTACATTTTATCTTCAAATTTTATGATTAAATATTAAACATTTTGTTAAAAAAAATACAACATACTTGAAAATCATTCAAGTGAATATTTACTATACAAATTTTTTTACTCACTTGCATATACATATGTAGCAATAAAATAAATCCATTTAAAATACTCAAAGAATTTCGAAAAATTTTTCAAGAATTTTGTTGAAATTTTTTTTTAAATTTATTTATTTTAGTTGTTATTTGTTTTTTTTTTTTTTTTTCTTTTAAATTTTATTTATTTATTTTATTTATATTTTAAAATTCCTTATTTCTAAAAAATAAGTTGAAAATTAGTTAACAAATTCGTATCACGTACGACCTACCCGATTTCCACGTAAATGTCGCGCAATCATGTTTGGCTGCCCCGCGGCACACTAGTCCCACGGAATTGGTATTCTGATTACGGCTGACAAGGTCAATCACTTTTTACTGATGAATCAGTATCGATTCTTCATTTGTTGAAAAAAAATTTATACTAAAAAATCAATATATCAAGACAAAAATAAAAAATAAACAAATGGTTAACCCGATTTTTTTTTTTTTCATTTACATTTTTTGTAATAATTATTTTTACTATTTATATTAATTTTAATTTATTTTATATTTTATATTTTTATATATATTATTTATAAATTTTAATTTAAACAATAGAAAAGCCTAATTAATTAAAATTAATTTGTCCAATTTTAAATGTTTATTAAATTGTCAATTTTTTTTATTTGTTTATTTTATTGATATATTATTTTTTATGACATAAATTAATTTAATTTATTATCAACCTTGAATTTATAAAAAATAAATTAATTAACTATATATGAAATAAAAAAAATTATAGAAAATAGAAAAATTAATTGAAAAATTAATTTTAAATATTTAATTTAATAATTTTTTATTTATATTTTTTAAATTATTTTTCATGAAAAAATTCATTTTTCTATGAATTTTTATTTTATCAATTTATTTATGATATTTTCATAAAATAAATAAATATATTTATTATTATTATTATCAATAATAAAATGGCTTCTATTTTTCCCACTTGATATTAAATTACAACCAATCATGTTTTAGTTTTGACGTTCTCAATTGATTTATATATATAAATTTTCAATTCCTTCTCTATAAAATCACTGCCCCAGAGACTCCCACATTGTATAAAATATTATTCACCAATAACACACAAGACATGATTATTTAAACTTAATCTACGTTGCAACAAAAAATAATAATAATAAATAACAACCAATGATATACTCAACAGACGATCTGGTTGATCACGTCATACAGGTGAAATACGCGTTGGTGGTTTTCATCTGGTCATTTATTATTATTTATCTGTCTATATATTTCAACTAGATTTAACAAAAATTATATCGCAAAAAATATAATACAAATATCAAAAGAATTAAAGAATTTAACCCTAAAATTATAAATATTTAACCATAAAAATCCACAAATTAATAAAAATTTTTGTTTTCATTTTTATAAAATAATTTATTACATTTTTATTAAATAAAATCAAAAAAATAATATTTAAAATAGAAAAAAATTAATAAATTATTCATTTATTTAATTATTTAAATAAAATTTTCATAATTAAAAAATTAATTAGTTAAAAAATTTAATCTTTTTTTTTTTTTTTTTTTGAAATTTAAATGTTTATTTTTTTTAATATTTTTTTTTTTTTCTTATACATTTTCATAAATGATATTTTTTTTTATATTTTATATATTGATGACTATTATTATTATTATTATTATAAATTTGCGGAGGTAGAAAAATAGTTTTATCGCGTGGGTCGATGAGGTCGGCCTCCAACTCGTGTTTTAAGACAATTCACAACTTCCACGTATAAACAATTTAATACTCATATATATCTCATTGTATTTCATCAACACAAACTGAGTGAGTTGAACATTTTTTTTTTTCATATATATTATTATTTAAACGTGTCAATTTTCACAAATATCATCATCATCACGTTTATCAGACCGAGAAAATATATATACTAATAAAATCATATAAAATTTTTTTTTCATCTACATGACTTAATAAAAATATAAAATTATAAAATTATTATAATTTTTTTTTTTTATTATATAAACAATTGTATTTATTTATTTATTTATTTATTATAATATTTTTGTATGATTTTTGTGTTGAGAAAAGAGAGAATTGTAATGTCTCTGACAAAAAAAGTGGGAAACAAACTTCCGGTGACTTTGACGATAAATGAGTGGGTTGTTTTGACCCCCTTGCATTTAAAAAAAAAAAAAAAATTAATAAATGTATACAAGTTATTTCATTTCTCTTGTAATTTCACAATTTTTAAAAAATTATTATTAAAATATTAATATTGTTTTTTTAAAAAAAAAAAAAAATCCAACAAAGACACAAATGTCATATTTTTTTTTATTGCACATATTATTTTATAATTTTTTTTTTTTTTTTTAGTTTAATATGTTGATGTTATTTGTCATCATTTTATTGATAAAGTCTGACTCAGATTATTGAATAAAATAAAAATATATAACCTTTATTAATTTTTAAAATTTTAAATAAATTATTTATCATTTTAATTATAAATTTTAATTACCAGATTGTTTATTATTATTTTAAACAATATAAATTAATAAATATTACTAAATTAATTTAGTTTTTGACAATATTGAACTTTATTTTTAATAAAATATATCAAGTAAATAAATATAATAAAATAAATATAAAAAATAATTTTTTAAAGTTGATAAAATATAATTAGTTATGGATATTTGTTGTAATTCAGTATGATTTTTATTTATTATCACCAATTATTATTGAATTGACATTATTGGGTCAAAATGTGAAATAAAAAAAAAATTAAAAATTGAAAATAAATAATATCAAAGGGTTTTATAATCCATTGTGATTATATGTATATAAATTTATGACATGGTGGTTGATTATGTGTGCATTTATATATATTATACGATTGTCGGCATTTATTTTCATCGGTTTTATCCTCAGGGGGTCAATCTACTTGAATGATACTGCTTTAAAAGTTTCAGTAGTCATTGAATGTTCAGCCAATGACCCAAACACTTTAGCCAAATGTATTATTATTTTTTATTTTTTTTAAATTTTATTTTTATTAAAATTATTATTGCATTTTTTTATTTTTTATTTATCAAATTATTTTTATTTAATATTTTTTTTTTTTTTATTTCAATGGTAAACGTGTTGTTAATTCAAAAGATGTAACGAATCAAACTGTCAATCGAAAATATATATTATAAAATTTTTAACTTGATTTTTTTTATATATTTAAAATTGAAAAAAAAATTATATAATTATTCAATGTTTATAAATTCAGCAGGAGGTAAAATATATATCTGTAAATCAAAATGTTAATTTATTTTATAATATTAATGTGTCTAAAATATTACAAAAATTTAGTCTAAAAAATATATAATTTTTCATTAAATTTTTTATTGATGCATTTTTAAATTTTCCATATAAAAATTTTATCGAAAAATAATTATACATACATTTTATGTACAAAATGTTAATTATCTCTGATAAAATACCAGACAAAAATAATAAAATATATAAATCATTAGATGGCGTGAATTAAAAGTAAAATTACTGAGTAAATTATCTATATATGTCTCTTCGTGTTACATTAGAGGAATGGCTAAATTATTTAGTCATAAATTTGTTGGAAATGTGACAAATTTTATCGGGAGTCGCAGTTACAAATTAAATTAAATTTAAAAAAAAATATAAATAAATAATATTTTATAAAAAAAACTCATTTAAGCTAAATAAAAAATAATAATAATAATAGTATTATAAAATAAGATAAATAAATAAATAAAATTGATATAAAAATGTAATGATTGATTGGATCTTTCGGGATATATCTCGAGGGATTCATGATATGCACTTCAAGTTATTGGCAGACACATCTGGTCGCGTGGGAAGAACGCGCTCTCATTTTTCCATTACAACGTATTTATTTATTATTATTATTATTATTATTATATCATTTTTTTTTTTTTTTTTTTTCATTAAAATTTATGCGAAATATTGCCTAGTTTTTTATGTATTAACTAACAATATATATCATCACAAATTTAGTGAAAATATGATAAAAGAAAAAACATTTTTTTCAATTTTTCATTTTTTTTTTTTTTTTTAAATATATATGATTTATTAATTTAATATTTATATTATTAATTATTTATTATATTTATTTGGTTAATAATATGGTATAAATACAGATGGATCATATTAATATGTTTTTTTTTAAATGTTTATGAGTAAGAGAGTTTTTGTTGGATTGGAAGTTTGTTGTCGATTGTAATTGCTGGTTAAACGTAAATCAAAATCTATCTAAGGAATCAAAATCTATCTAAGGAATTAAAATTTTATTATAAATAAATAAATAAATAAATAAATAATTCAATTAAATATAGTAGTGATGTGTATTATAGAAATATATATCATATTATTACTAAAATCCTTGTTTTTATATATTTTTAAATTTGAATTAATTATGATTTTTTTTATATTTTATATTTTTATTTTTACAATGAAAAATTTAATTTAATTTTAATTTTTTCAAATATATTTTTATTAATATATAATTATCAAAATTTCTTTAAAATAAATAATGAGTTTTTTCTTTTTAATTAAAATTAATTAAAATTAATTATTTCATTATGAAATTAAAAAAATTAAAAAAAATCAAATTTTGAAATATTTCAATTGGAGTTATAATAATTTATTTTAAAAAAAAAATAATAATAATTTGAATTAATAATAAATTTTTTAATTAAAAAAACATCAACAATAATAAATTATAAATTAAAAATTTGTAAATTATTTTGAAAATTGATGTAATAAAATATTTATACTTGCGGAAATAAAAATAATTTGATTATTTGTTGATATATATCTCGACATGAAAAACTCTGCAGACAATAATTGTATATATAGTTTTGAGTTTAATATACATTGACGACGACATCCTGACCGCGAATCTTATATGCCAAATGTATATATATTATTATTTTGCCTCCCAATGTGCATTTGTGCAAGAAACTATAGTGAATTAATGAAAATGCGTTCCCACGCATAAGCATCAACCGTTTGCCGCTAACTTGACGTCCGTTTTATTTTATTTTTTATCATTTTATTCTTCTTATTTTTATATAAAAATTTATCCAATGTTACTGGTAAAGATACCCACCTGCATCAACTTTTTTTTTATTTTTACGGACAATATATATACTTGAATCAGTCGCACACGATTTTTACCGTTGTATCCGCTTTTTTCTGCTTCAATTTTTAATTTTTTTATATTTCTTTTGTTTTCTATAAATTCCATAGAAATAGTCTATTATTTATATTAACATAGATTTACATAAATTAAATTACCAAATTATTTTATATTGAATAATTTTTGTTGTTGTTTTATAGATAAAATTATGTCAATATGAAATGATTCTGTGAGTTACAGAAATTAGGTTTTCGAAATTTTATGTTTTTCAAACATGTTGATGGATTTCGATGATTGAGAAAAATATTTCTAAGCAATTTATTTATATTATGATTTTATAATTTAAAAAACACCCTTGAATAATTGTCCTGTGAGTTTTAAGCATTTATTTTGATTTTTACTAATTTTTTTCTTTTTTTTTTGGAACCTCCAAATGAGTCTGAGAAAGTCGGACTTTCGTCAACTCATCTGGTTTTTAAAAAAAAAATTTCTAAGCTACTTAATCATGATTTAATGGTTATATTATTTAAAAAACCCCTGAAAATAATTATTCTACTAGCCATATCTATTTATTTCAATTATTTCTGATTTTATTTTTTTTCGAACATTATAATTTTTGAAAAAATCTTTAAAAAAAACTCGGTATTTCGTCAAAACAATATTGATATTAAAAAAAAAAAATATTTCAAGATAAAATCATGATAGAATTTAAAAAAAAGGAAAAATAAATGCTAGACTCATTGAATTATAATTTAAATGATTTTTCGATTAAATCGAAATATTTTTTTTTATGTAATAAAATCTGTATAAATTGTTTATTTATTTTTCGATATGAATTATTGATTGATTGGTAAAATTATTGAAGCTACTGCAATTGAATTTTGATGATTGATGATAAAAGAAAATATTTATATATAATGACCTTGAAATATATTGAAAATTCCAAAGGGTTAAATCCCACGAGTCGATGACAGAATCGATCACGATGAGACATAAAATTGCCACCCCGTCAAGTAAGAAACATGCCGCACACTCCACCCGCTGTGTGTAAGAATAATCGAACTATAGATTTTTTTTTTTTTTAAAACCAACGAAAAGCTGCAATGATGAACTTGATATATTTTTTTTTTTATTGCATTTAATCGTGTCTTTCAACGGGTTATTTATTTATTTATTTTTTTAGCGTATAAAACACGCAAACCAACAGCCAAATATTTCAAGTGCGTGCTTACGCGTGCGTGTCACAAACCAAACGGGGGTTTTATTGAACAAGTATTCGAAAAAAAAAAATATATATATGAAAATAAAAATTTTAAAAATGTATTATCAAAGTTGCCGTGATTTTTAGAAAATAATAATTTTTAGTAATGTCAAATTTTACGCTGTAAAAAGAAGAAAAAAATAAAAGACTATATTTTTTACTGATTTTGACGAGGGGCTATTAGTAAATGTAGTAGTTCTGTAGTGTAAGTAAATTCTAGTCCCTAGTCATTATATATATTCAAATAAGGATTATAAATGAATGAAAACTAATTTTTTTATATTTTAAATAAAATTCAGGACACTTATGGTCCACTTATACTTTCCAGTGTGTTGTCCTGTTTAAATTAATTTTTTCATCAATTTAATAAAGTTTAAGGAAACACTGGGCCCTCACTTATAATTTAATTTAATTTTATTATAATTTCCTTGTTTTGGAGCATTTTTTATATTTTAAATAAATTTTGAGGAAACACTGGGCCCTCACTTATACCTACTAGAGTGTTTCCTTATTTCAAATTATTTTTTTATATCTTAAATAAATTTTGAGGAAACACTGGGCCCTCACTTATACCTACTAGAGTGTTTCCTTGTTTTCAAGCATTTTTTATATTTTAAATAAATTTTGAGGAAACACTGGGCCCTCACTTATACCTACTAGAGTGTTTCCTTGTTTTGAAGCACTTTTTATATTTTAAATAAATTTTGAGGAAACACTGGGCCTCCACTTATACCTACTAGAGTGTTTCCTTGTTTTAAATTATTTTTTTATATTTTAAATAAATTTTGAGGAAACACTGGGCCTCCACTTATACCTACTAGAGTGTTTCCTTGTTTTGAAGCATTTTTTTATATTTTAAATAAATTTTGAGGAAACACTGGGGTCCACTTATACCTACTAGAGTGTTTCCTTGTTTTAAATTATTTTTTTATATTTTAAATAAATTTTGAGGAAACACTGGGCCTCCACTTATACCTACGAGAGTGTTTCCTTGTTTTGAAGCATTTTTTTATATTTTAAATAAATTTTGAGGAAACACTGGGGTCCACTTATACCTACTAGAGTGTTTCCTTGTTTTAAATTATTTTTTATATTTTAAATAAATTTTGAGGAAACACTGGGCCTCCACTTATACTTACTAGAGTGTTTCCTTGTTTTAAATTATTTTTTTATATTTTAAATAAATTTTGAGGAAACACTGGGGTCCACTTATACCTACTAGAGTGTTTCCTTGTTTTGAAGCACTTTTTATATTTTAAATAAATTTTGAGGAAACACTGGGCCTCCACTTATACCTACGAGAGTGTTTCCTTGTTTTGAAGCATTTTTTTATATTTTAAATAAATTTTGAGGAAACACTGGGCCCTCACTTATACCTACTAGAGTGTTTCCTTGTTTTAAATTATTTTTTATATTTTAAATAAATTTTGAGGAAACACTGGGCCCTCACTTATACCTACTAGAGTGTTTCCTTGTTTTGAAGCACTTTTTATATTTTAAATAAATTTTGAGGAAACACTGGGCCTCCACTTATACCTACTAGAGTGTTTCCTTGTTTTAAATTATTTTTTATATTTCAAATAAATTTTGAGGAAACACTGGGCCTCCACTTATACCTACTACAGTGTTTCCTTGTTTTAAATTATTTTTTATATTTTAAATAAATTTTGAGGAAACACTGGGCCCTCACTTATACCTACTAGAGTGTTTCCTTGTTTTGAAGCACTTTTTATATTTTAAATAAATTTTGAGGAAACACTGGGCCCTCACTTATACCTACTAGAGTGTTTCCTTATTTCAAATTATTTTTTTATATCTTAAATAAATTTTGAGGAAACACTGGGGTCCACTTATACCTACTAGAGTGTTTCCTTGTTTTGAAGCACTTTTTATATTTTAAATAAATTTTGAGGAAACACTGGGCCTCCACTTATACCTACGAGAGTGTTTCCTTGTTTTGAAGCATTTTTTTATATTTTAAATAAATTTTGAGGAAACACTGGGCCCTCACTTATACCTACTAGAGTGTTTCCTTGTTTTGGAGCATTTTTTATATTTTAAATAAATTTTGAGGAAACACTGGGCCCTCACTTATACCTACTAGAGTGTTTCCTTGTTTTGAGCATTTTATATTTTAAATAAATTTTGAGGAAACACTGGGCCTCCACTTATACCTACTAGAGTGTTTCCTTGTTTTAAATTATTTTTTATATTTCAAATAAATTTTGAGGAAACACTGGGCCTCCACTTATACCTACTACAGTGTTTCCTTGTTTTAAATTATTTTTTATATTTTAAATAAATTTTGAGGAAACACTGGGCCCTCACTTATACCTACTAGAGTGTTTCCTTGTTTTGAAGCACTTTTTATATTTTAAATAAATTTTGAGGAAACACTGGGCCCTCACTTATACCTACTAGAGTGTTTCCTTGTTTTAAATTATTTTTTTATATTTAAATAAATTTTGAGGAAACACTGGGCCCTCACTTATACCTACTAGAGTGTTTCCTTGTTTTAAATTATTTTTTATATTTTAAATAAATTTTGAGGAAACACTGGGCCCTCACTTATACCTACTAGAGTGTTTCCTTGTTTTGAAGCACTTTTTATATTTTAAATAAATTTTGAGGAAACACTGGGCCTCCACTTATACCTACTAGAGTGTTTCCTTGTTTTGAAGCATTTTATATTTTAAATAAATTTTGAGGAAACACTGGGCCTCCACTTATACCTACTAGAGTGTTTCCTTGTTTTGAACATTTTTTATATTTTAAATAAATTTTGAGGAAACACTGGGCCCTCACTTATACCTACTAGAGTGTTTCCTTGTTTTGGAGCATTTTTTATATTTTAAATAAATTTTGAGGAAACACTGGGCCTCCACTTATACCTACTAGAGTGTTTCCTTGTTTTAAATTATTTTTTTATAATTTAAATAAATTTTGAAGAAACACTGGGCCTCTACTTGTACCTACTAGAGTGTTTCCTTGTTTTGGAGCATTTTTTATATTTTAAATAAATTTTAAGGAAACACTGGGCCTCCACTTATACCTACTAGAGTGTTTCCTTGTTTCAAATAATTTTTTTATATTTTAAATAAATTTTGAGGAAACACTGGGCCTCCACTTATACCTACTAGACAAAATACAAAACATACAACTCACATAACAATTATATTTTACTATTATTTTAGTTTTACAAGCATTATTACCTCAAATTCATACTTTTAAACACACATCAAATATCAACAAGTCATATAATCAATTTTTTTTTTTTTTGTCGCTAATAAAACTTGCATGTGATTCAAAAATATATATAAATCATATAAAAACTCATCATAATATTATTTAAACAAAAAAAATAAATAAATATAAAAATAAATACTTTTTCTTTTTTTTTATTATTCTTTTTTAATACTCTTTCGACAATGGAAAAAAATATAAAAAAAAATTAAAAAAAAAAAAAAAATGAAAGATGAAGAAGAATCTATATCTCGTGGTCATGAACGAAGGACAATGAGACCAACTTGATAGTCATTGTCGTTGGTTCCATGATATAAACTTATATAAATAAATAAAAATAAATATAAATATAAATATACCTTTAATAACAATGTATTATTATATTCTTTGGCGGCATTGTATATTTGTTACCGTAAAACGAAAGTTTGTGCGACATTGTGTCATTAAATAATTGTAATATTGTGACCGCCCAGTAGTTGCATCGATTAACCATTATAATAAATATACAAATTTATAAATAAATAAATACTTGATAATTCAATTCAATATATACATATTATCATTATTATCATTATCATCATTATTATCTTCAACTATTTCATATCAATGTCGCAATGAGATGAGATTAAATAAAATAAAAACGAAAAAAATATAATAAAATTCTCATAGAATAATATCAAAGTTATCATATAAGTGTATATAATAAATTTGATAAAAAAAAAATTAATTTAAAAATCATGACAACAGGTGTATTGACTATCATAAAATTGACTTGGACAACTACTTTCTGGGAAATTGACTAGTTTTCTATATTAACCATCTTGAACTGGTTAAAAAAAAAAAAAAAAAAATTTATTGATGTTGATTCCTATCAACAGGAAGATTAAAAAATAAAATAATAAAAAATTAAATAGTTAAAATTTTTTTAATATAAATTTATCAGAAAATCTGACCGAGTAAGATGACTGCTGAATCTAATGACATTGAATTTCTAGAATTTTTTTTTTATTCAAAAAATTTGACAAATAAAATAATTCAAATAATCAACAACAATATATATTTTTATAATAAAAATTATTAATATAGATTTCTAATTAATTTACAAATTAATTTTAATAATATAGAAAAAAGAATTAAATTTTTTAAATAATTATATTTTTTTTTTTTTTATCATAACACTTTCTGTATTTCGTGAGAACAAAATTGTTGATATAAAAATTCAATGATTAGTGTGTTATTATCACGCATCACGTATTTACTTAGAAATAAAAAAATATTTTCTTTGGTGGTCAGAAATATATACGTAGCACGAGACTCACTGTATCAAGTACTTCTGGTTTGACTTGTTCAACAACTCTTAACAACTATAAGTCTCTTTTGTTTTTCTTCAACATGATCATTTAATTTTTTTTTTTTTTTTTTATCATTATCATCATTGTTTTTAAAATTTTTTTATATAATTTTTATGTGTACAACTATTTTATATTCTATGCAATCTTTGATACACATGTGTGCTAGTTGATGAATAAAAGACTAAATGATAAAAAAAAATAATAAAATGCAGTAGATTCCCGAGGTATAGTGCCAGACAGCACTGCGCCTCTGTTAGCTTCCAAGAATTATTGTCATGATAATTTTTTTTTAATCCTTTCATTTATTTTATTCTCTTCCTATATGTATACCAATGAATTTTTATATATAGTAGTTGTTGTTGATGTTTGTGAATTTGTTGGTGTGACAAAGACCCAACTGACAAGGTGGAAGTTAAAAAAGGGTTTACAAACTAGACGGTGGGAACTTTATATTTATATATATATTGCAAAAAAAAAAAAAAAAAAATACAGAAGAAACAACAACGTGGTCTTGTTTTGACGCCGGTTTAAAGAGGTGCATCGACCTCAAAGGTCGTTGTTCCATCTCTTTAGACATTCAGGAAAAGCTCATCATTTATTATACTATTTATTTATTAAAATTATCGAAAAAAAAAATTTATATTCTATACATAAACTCGATGGGAATTTTGTCAATATTTAATTCATCAAGTTATTCAATAACTTTCTCTATAAAATAATTTTTATTATTTATTTTTAATTTATTAAAAATTATTTTTGTCAGTAATTTATCAAATTAAATATATTTTAATTGTGATATTTACCATTTAATTTGTCTAATTTTTCATTATCTCTTTATGTTAATTTTATTTGCTAGAAAATTATCTAGTTTGTGAGTATATCAATAATTTAATCTCAAATTTTTTGAGAAAATTAATTTGATATATATATTTTTTAGCTTAATGACTTTGATATTTATCTTAAAATTTTATCAAATTATCATTTGGCAATGTTTTCTAAATTCATCAAATTATATAAATTTATTCCAATGTTTGAATATAAATAGTCCAACTTTCATAATTATTATCTAAAAATATTATCATCCAATTATAATTTTTGATAAAAAAATAAAAACCTTGTAAAAAAAATATAAATATATAAATTTTTTTAAATCTGTGATTTTGTATTTTATACGCATATTCAAAGACAGTCCAGAGATTCCAGTAGCATCCATCAGGTCTCGTCAAACCAGCCGATGACACATCACCACATCGGTATTTCATTGGCGATTGATGATACTGGAATGGGGAAAAAAATATTTTTTATTATCAACTAAATTATATTCAAACAAACAATCACTTGTTTCTTTAATTTTAAATTAAATTTTATATTTAATTATTATCGTGATTTTATATATTTAAATTTATCAAAAATATCACATCTTGCAGTGTCATGTTTCTTTTTGGTCAACATGATTGTTAAATATATACATTATTGACTGTGTCGTCTTTCACAGGGTCATGAATGATCAAAGATAAACATCAATATACCAATTTTAAATATCACAATCATCAATTGTCCTAGTTTAAATATATATATAAATCATCATGATGATTATAAATATTTTGCAATATATATATAATCATCATTGACTCATCACTATTTAAATTTATATATTATTTTTTATAAACTTGGGAAAAATAATTGATCTATTAATGTTGATATTGAATTACATGTCAACATGATTAATTTTATGTTTAAATAATTGCTGTAATTTTATCAACAACTTGATAGC
Organism: Lysiphlebus fabarum; assembly: GCA_011426435.1. Classification (NCBI taxonomy): domain Eukaryota; kingdom Metazoa; phylum Arthropoda; class Insecta; order Hymenoptera; family Braconidae; genus Lysiphlebus; species Lysiphlebus fabarum. Next base: position 33,951 of record WSYQ01000581.1, read on the forward strand.
CAGTAATTTTATTGGGTGTGGTGTATAAAAATATACAAGTGCTTTATCATTCCTCAAATGACAATAGAAAAATAATATCAAAGTTGTCTACTTGAATAAGTGGAACAAACTTCAAAATAAAAAACTAAAAACTTTCGCACGGTTTGTTAACTTATGTGGATTTTTCATATGATGACTTTTTATTCGTGAGAAAAATCACCAAGAATATCATTCGGGATATCCTCTGATGACATTGGTGTTGTGTTTTTTTTTTTTTTTTTACTCTTACATTTGTCCATTTTCTTTCTCTTTCTTATTTATTTATTATTTTAACATTTTATTTTATCTTTTTTATTCTTTTATCAAAAAGAATTATATATATATATTTTTTTTTTGTTGATGAGTCCAGGGGGAAATGGCTCCCAGTTTGTATAGCATGATCCAGTCCAGACACATGGGTAACTTAGTTGTTTTACTGGGCACGTCTTCAGTACCAAGAATCCAGACGCTGTACCAGTCCTTACCTTTCGACTTTTTTGCTTTTTTTTTTTTTCTGTTTTTCACCCTTTTTTTTACCTCTTTTATATATATTATCAACTTTTGCCCCTCACTCTTGTTTGTATGCGTTTATATATATTTATTATAAATAAAATTAAAAAAATCAATTGAAAATCTACCTTTGATGGCTTATGTACCAAAATGTATATATATTTTGTTGTATGACCTGATGGGTTGGATCAGTTGCATGGAATTTTTACTAAAAAAAACAAGAGAGAATTATATATATAAAAAAAAAAAAAATACAATTTAAAGAAAGAGAGCTTTAAAATCGAACGGGACTGATTCGAATGGGCTTGTTAGTTTTTTTTTGTTGTTGAGGTCCATACCACTCCTTTTTCCTCCTTGCTGAAAACAAGGCGTGGAAGAATTGTGGTGGTCCTTGATAATACCAACACACTTAAATTTTAATTTTAATTTTTTTTTTTTATATTTTAGTTAAATTATAATTAATTTATAGAAAAATTATTTTTATTATTACAAAAAATTGTAACTTGTGCGTACATCTAGCATGAGATGATATTTATTTTAATTTAAAAAAAAAAATATATATATTAATTTGATGATGATGATGATGATGATGATGACATGATGTTAAAATACTTATTTGTCAACTATTCAAATGTTGACAATAATTGTCAAATTTAATAAAATAATATATATTTATTTAATAATAATAATATTTTTTTTAAATTAAAATGAATTGTTTGAAACTTTTTTTTTTTTTTTAACAAATACATATTGTATATCATTAATAATCGTCATGAGTCTCATTATACAATTTATGTCGATTATTTGTAACCGTCTGACACTGAAAAAGAGTTAAGAAGTTTATTCACTCATATAGTTTTCATTGCAATTAGTCATTGTGTGTGACAATGATTTTGTATCTTTCATTTTGCCTTCTGGCTGATTGATTGTGTGTCTATCATCACGTGCCCCAGGTACAATTATCATCAACTTTCTTACAATCATTATTTTAAATAGTTATTTATCAAATTTATTTTTATTTTTTTAAATATTAGACAATTTTTTTAAAAACTCTATTTTAACATGTCATTTATAAATATATATATATGTTTACTTAAAAAATAATAAATTTTAATATGTATTTTATTATTATTCATGTATCAAATGAAATTTTTTAAATAATAATAATAAAAAAGTTGTGGTCCACTTTCACCAAGTCCAGTTTGTCTTTGAAGTTAAAAAAAAATAATAATAATAATAAAAAATAAGGAAAACCATCACACATTGATGTAGGTTTTTTTTAAAAAATCCAAAATTTTTAAAATCATAATTTTATTATTATATATTTATTTTTTTTTCATTAAAGCTTCGTCATTGCCAATTTTCATTTCTCATTATTTAATAAAAAAAAAAATATATATTTTTTTAAAATCAAGTGATATTCCATACTTTAGCATCATTAGCAGTACTTTCGTGTAATCAAGAAAAATAAAATTTTTAAATTTCTGAATTTGGCAATTGGAGGTCTTTTAATATATTTTTTTTTAATTTTTTTTTCTTTTTTTGAAACTTTATATTAAAACGCCATATCATTTGGGTCATGAAAAATATTTTTTATTATAATAATTTTATATTTTAGAATATTTTATTATTTAAATTATTTGAATGATAATAATTCAAGTTTTAGCTTGTTTTTTTTTTTAACATGGTGTGTGTCACATTTCTAAGTCCCTTGAACGTGTGGCAAACAAATATATATGATAAATCTGGACCCGACCACCTTGGATCCTTTTTTTTTTTTTTTTTTTTCATCTTCATTTTATACATCGTATCGTGGTGGATGAGTCAGCTCACCTCGTGAAGAACCCGCGAACCAAACACCGACATTAATTTAACATCATTGTGTGTGCACACCCGTTTCTGGCGCCAGTGTTGCGCAATAATAAACATATACTTTTCAACCCTTTTTTAAACTCAAATTTTATTATAAAAAAAATTAAAAAAAAATACATACAATTTAATTCAAATGATTTTATAACAAAAAAAAAAAAAAAAAATTAATGAAAATATATTTATGAGTGAATTAATTATTGTAATTATTTTTTTAAGCGCACAATTGTTGAATTATTTTTTTTTTAATTTTTGTTTATACTGGAATATTTTACTTGTTGTTTGAAAATCATTACTGCTATCTTCGAAAAATATACATTGAATTATGAGCATCATTAAATTGCCGTTTATTCTCTGTCATTTATTTGAATCACCGACAATTGCAATGATCCATACACAAAATATAAATTAAAATTTGATAAATTAGTGGTTTTTTTTAAGTTTTTTATTTAAATATTTAATTGTTAATTAATTAAATTAATTAAATTTTAAATAATAATTAAATATCAATTAAATAATTTTTTTTATTTAATTTATAAAAAAAAACTTTGAGAAAATAAATTTTCTTACTATTTTTTTATATAATTTTTTGCAAAATATATATATATTTTAATTTTTGAATAATAGAATAAATGTATTGATGATTCTTGTGTCGGCAATGTGAATATATATTAACAACCAATGAGAAAATATATATACAGATAATATGTATTCTTTTCAAGTGATTCTGTAACGCAAGTAACGATCGTTCGTGTAACGCGACTCTTAAAGATAATGAGCGGTGCGCGATCGCTCGTAAAAATAATGACCATCGACCGGTGCATGAACACACTGGGCATCAACTAACTAAGCGGTGAAAAAGAAAGAAATAAAAAAAATTTTAAAAAATTAAAAAAATCCACATATATATATATAAATAAATAAATAAAAACTAAAAGGGTAGGTTACCTTGCCAAAGACTTACCATTCATACAAGTTCAGAAAAATAAATTTAAAAAAAAAAAAAAAATAAATATATACTGAAATATTTAAATTCAAGCAAAAGAAAGTTTGTACAACGTAAATAATGGTTAAATAAAAAAAAATTCAAATGTAAAATTAAAATATAAAAAAAAAAATTGATGAAAAAAAATATGTATGTATATAAAAATGATAATAATCGCGTCATCAAGGTGTTTGATTGATGTCGAAAAAATTTGTTAAATTTAAAATCAGAAGGCGGTTTTTTTTTTTGGGGTGTTTTGTTAAAGTTGATACTTGAGATTGTTAGGACAGTGTGAGAGTTGATGATGACGACTACAAAGTAAATTATTTGAGCTGAATTCATAGCTTCTTGATTACGAGTAATAAAAGTGGCGTTAAGACAAGATTTATATACCAAAATAAATAATAACCCTGATATTTTTTAACTACATGATTTTCAATTTTGATACCATGCAATCATTACAACAGTAGCATTATTATATTTTTTTATTTTTTAAATTATTATTGTAATTTATTTATGTCAAAAAAATAAAATATATATTTATATATTTTTAAATTAAAAATTAAATTTAACAAATAAAAATATAAATTATTTAAATTAAATAATTAAATAATTATAAATTTTTAATTTTATATTTTAAATATATATTTGTAATTTTAATATAATAAATATTTATTTTAAATTTAATTTAATTTAAATTCTAAGAAAAAAAAATATATATATTACATGCATTGATGAATTTTTCAATTTGATAAATAAATTATAATTAAAATTAAAAATTCATTAATATATATTACAAGATTTTCAGATACATTGCATCATTTAAATTACAAGTGACATTAAATATTATTATAAATTATTAATTGCTAATTAGTCATCTTGAAAATCCATTTATAAATTTTTTAAATTGACAAGTGGGCAGTGACTTTGACGCCGTGCAAATCACAAATATCATGCTATTCCATCATATTCCATAATTTATTAATAAAATATAAAAAAATATATAAATAACTTGTTTATTCGTGTATCATCTAATCATCAGTTTTCTCAGTTTAATTACATCTACTGTCGCGTTATTTTTTAATTAACAACCTCATTAGTCATTATATATTTTTGTTACACTAATTATCCACATAATCATGTATCTAAATAATTTTTTTCATTTTATTCTTTTAAATTATTACAATGTTTTATTATAATAAATCAACAACAATTAAATTAATTATTCAAAATTTTTATTTAACTATTTTTTTAAATTTTTCATTGATAATTTAATTAAAATAATATTCAATAACTGCGTCAAACAACCCACTCATAATGTCAATTAAAAAAATCACTCATTATACTGTAAAATTAATTAAAAAATATAAATTTTTTTTATCTTTTTTTTTTTTTATATCAAAATAATTTTACAAGTCAAATTTTTTTACTCATAAATATACAAATGATAAATATAAATAAATATAATTACTTGACCAATTTGAGGTTATTTTTGAATTCCTTAATTGTGTGTTGATTCGATTATAGAAAAAAAAAAGTAAATATGATTGGTAAATTTTTTATTTTTATATACTGATGATGATTTATATATAACATCAATAATTTAATTTATATTTGGAAGTTAATTTGTGTAATTGTGTGAAATTACGTGAGAATATAAATATAAAATATTGTTGTCAATATAAATATAAGTATATCTGGAGAATTTTCGAATTGATGTATTGACTTTTTTAATGTTTTTATTTTTTTTTTTTTTAACCATAAATAATGATACATTGTAAAATTATGTAATTATACACTTTAATCGAGATACATTCACTTGATCATGTGAATTATTTCATGTTGATGTTAAATTTTGTTGATGCGAATTTGAAAATTATATAATAATTTATATTTAATATGGTCAGTTTATTTAGTACAACATATTTTCATTGATTAAAACATTTTATATTTTATCATTTAATTGTATCTATTTTTTTTTTTTTTTACAATGAAAAAAATAAATTAAAATTATAGTTATTAGTAATAAATACTTTGAATGATCAGTGTGGCACAAGGTGTGGCTATTTTATTTTCATAAAAATAATTAATTTTCATATCAATTTGATGTATAAATTTTTATTTAAAATATATTAAAATTAAATAAATATAAAAATTAATTAACAATGTTAATTTAATTTAATTTAAAAAAAAAAATTTTTTTTATTTTAAATTTTATATTTAAAATATTCAAGTTCTAAATATTTAAGATTATATTTCAAATGAATTTGAAATAATATTGAGTAAACGGAAACTAATAATAATAATAGTATAAAATATTTTATTTTATTTATTTTTTTTTATTAAAACCACACCTTAATAAATTTAAATTAAAAAAGATATAAATGATGAAAAAAAAAATATAAATAAACAATTTACTTAAAATATATAATATGCTAAAAAAATAAAAAATTTGCAAATGAAGATAAAATATTTTAGTACGATCGTTAGTCGTGTTTGTAAAAAAACATGTCGATCGATAGGTTGATCAAATCGATTGATCAACACGCGAGAAATCACACGTAAACTGTTTATAAATAAATATATATATATATATAATATATAAATACACATATCAGAATTTGCACGCAAAATAATAAGGGATCTGTAACCATCTTTGATATCAAAAAGAGTTGCATCAAGATTGGGAAGTGAGATTTAAGATAACACACTTAGCAAAAGAGATTTCACAGACAGAAACATTCAACTTGTTATTCGTTTGTGCCAATCACGTATCGGCATCAAAAAACTTTACTTGTACCAATCGTAACACGCGTAACAGTTTGGTTTTTAAATTGAAAAATAAATAAATTAAAAAAAATCATCATCATCATCATCATCATTATCATCTGTATAAATAAATATAAAAAATATACGCGACGATGGCGAATATTCAAGGACGTACAAGTACGACTGACAGGATTGAATCGAATGTTAAAAGTATATATGTATATATATAAAAAAATAAAAAATTATAAAAAAAAACTCAATCGAGAAAAATAAATAAAAAAAGCAATTGAAAGTATAAAAAATTCACGATGAAATATATATTAGATACAAAAATCTTGTCTGGTGTCTGATCAGGGGCCATTGGACCTTCCATTTTTATATCATTTTTTTTTTATTATTTTTTCATCAAGACGTTATAAATAAAAATTGTCAGATGATATATATAAAATAAAATAGAATAAAAAAAAAAAAAAAAAATATGTATATATAGGTATATATTTATCAGTATCAGAAGAGAGCAGCTAATTATGCGTCGAGCTGTTTGTGAATCGAAATTTATCGTTCTTTGATAGGTGGGTCGCGTGGGTCTTTGTTAATAATAATATACATCCGGTCCTACACGAATCATGCACAAATCCAACACTTGGCAGCATTTTATCGTTTCGATTAAAACTCGAAAAACCAGGATGAATAATCGTCTTTAATTCGCAGACAAGCTTGTTTCACATACTCTTGTGGAAATATATATATATATATATATATTTATATATTTTTTTATTTTTCATATATATTTTTAATGCCTTCATTTTCATCGTTATCACATTTAGAATCTTGGATTTATATTTTTTAAATTTAATATTTATTTTTTATGTCTGTTATTGGATGTAGCTAAGGAAAAGGATTTTTTATTTTTTTGTTTTACAAAATGTTGCAAAAAAAATTAAATATAAAATAAATTAAAGACAAACCTTGAAAAATATAGATAAATCATAATAAAAAAATAATATAAATAATAAAATTATTTAAAAATTAAACATCTTGAAACTTGAATATATATATATATAGGTATATTAGAAGTGTATCACATCTTTTTTAAATCTTCAAGTTTTATAAATAATAAAAAACATAAATTCAATTGAATAAATATATACATGTATATTTTTTTGATTATAAAATACTCAATATCAAAGTACCATTAAATATACAAAAATTAGATAAATAATTGTAAATTTATTTTTCAATTATCCAATTGCGAAACAATGCTCTGATTAATTGTAATAAAAAAAAAAAAAAATGAAATATATAAAATAAACATAAAATAATATATTCTCAAATTAATTATCCATTTGGATTTTTAAATAAAAATTATCAAAATATTTCATTCAATCTATATAATTGAAAAATCTCATATAAATTTAGTTGATAAATACTCAAAAATTTAAAATATTTTATCATCATCATATTATTAATATTTTTTATCACATTTGAATATATTTGAAAAATTAATTACAATATCAAAAATACATGATACAAAGTAAAAATAAAAAATGAAAAACTTGTTCTTGATGAATCAAAGTATCCACAGGGGCGCCTGGTGCCAGTGTCCTGCACTTGGCGAGTCCTTATACCTGAAAATGACATCATCAACAATCTTGGTGTACGTATATATACCTACATACTCACCTCAACGCGTAATCGTTCAACGAAGGCGTATCAGCTGTGTCGTATCTTGAATCTTTTTTTTTTTTTTTTTTTTTATATTATTCTATATAAAATACATAAATAAATAAATAAATATATTTTTGCTTTTCATCACTTTAGCACGAGTCCTTTTTTCCCTAGATAATTATAAAAAAAAATTAAAAATAAAATATCTGTAATAATAATATATAAATGATTGCAAATAATATATTCAAACGACCTAGCTACTGTGTGGGTTGTTTTGTTCATTCACCAAGATAGAAAGGGACCATGTAAAAAAAAATATATATAAAAAATTGTTGAAAATAAAAATACCAGTAAATATTATTAATATAAAAAAATACACATCGTGTATAAAAACTATTCAACCGTTAAATTACATGCTTACAATTTTAAATCATGTTTTAATGTAATCAAAAAATACAAGCAATTCTGACATCGACTGAGTTGACTACTTGACATCCTGACAATATTTGTCAAAACATAATTTAAAAAAAAAAAATATATATATACGTTTTTATTATTATTATTATGAAGGTGAAAAAAAATCCCGATCAAATCATTTAGTAAATTTTTTATTACAGTTATCGTTAATTTTAATGAATTTTTTTTTTTTTTTAAACTTTTTTTTCAAACCGTTATCTATATTATGATGTCATAAAAAATCGGCGTGGGGGATCCTCTTCAAGCCCACGCCTTTATTTTTTTTTTTTTAAAAAAAACTTTCAATTTATCTATAAAAACGTGTTTGATACCTTTCTATCTATCTTTTTTTTTTTTTTTTTTTTTGAATTTAATTTTTTTATTTTTCAATTGGTTTTAATGTGATTTAGATTTTTTTTTTCATTTTGATTTTTAAATTTGAATTATATTACTTGGAATCGATTTTTGTGTATATAAAATTTATTGTTTAAATAAAATTTGTACATTTTATATAGAAAAACAGTCTAATTAATAATTCTGTTGAACAGACACGTTTTCGTCGTAAAAATTCATTTGATTTTATATAAATTCGAAGAAATATATTTTGTCATTCTTGATGATGTTAAATAATTATTTTTGTATTGGTTTAAATTCTGTTTATATATATTTTTTTGAATCAAAGAAATATAAAATAGTGGATATAATAATGATCAAGATGAAGTTGATAAAAAAAAAAAAAAAAAAATACAAAATACAATTATCGTGTTGAAAAAAAAATGAAATATTTTTCATGTAAAATTGTTTAATAAATTTTATATATTTTTAAATAAAATAAATTATTTATCATTGATAATTTCATGTTAAATATTAGAATTGTTTATTAAAATTTCAACTGAAGAAATAAAAAAAAATCTAAATAAAATTTTCTCATGGAAATTATCTTAATAAAATTTATAAAAAAATATTTTAATATGTGCACTCAATATGAGCTTGTAAATGTAGAAATAAATTTTAATAGTTTTATAAAAAAAAAAAAAAAATAAATAAAATTCATATAAAATAATATTATAATCGAAAAATTGTGTAGAAAAAAAATTTGTGATGAAGATGAGAATCAAGATGAGCCTATATACAGTAAAATTTAGTAATAAAGTTTAAATTTTTTTCTCAACACTATTTGGTTGTTTAGTATAGATATAAACTGTAAAAGAATTTAAAACATTTAAATAAATAAAATATATTTTTTATATTTTAATTTGATTGATGTTGTGTGGTTGTATGTGGAGGCACGCGCCGGAATCACGCCTACATTAAGGAATATCACGGCTGTTTGGTTAAATGAATGGTTTGGCTTGTGAAATACCTACCTTCATTAGCATCGATTGTGACATGTGGGTGATTGTTTATTTCATTCATTATTTTAGAATGTAACTAACTTTTTTTTTATTATTCATTTTAATATGCAACTCAACCAAAATAATAATAAAATTTTTACTAAACTTTACTATTATGTATCAATATATACCGATCTCAAGTTTTTCAAATGAAATATTTTATTTTTTTTAAATTTATCGTTGAAATATTATAATTAATTTTTCAAATATATTCAAATACAAAATGTGATAAAAAATATTAATAATATGATGATGATAAAATATTTTAAATTTCTGAGTATTTATCAACTAAATTTATATGAGATTTTTCAATTATATAGATTGAATGAAATATTTTGATAATTTTTATTTAAAAATCCAAATGGATAATTAATTTGAGAATATATTATTTTATGTTTATTTTATATATTTCATTTTTTTTTTTTTTTATTACAATTAATCAGAGCATTGTTTCGCAATTGGATAATTGAAAAATAAATTTACAATTATTTATCTAATTTTTGTATATTTAATGGTACTTTGATATTGAGTATTTTATAATCAAAAAAATATACATGTATATATTTATTCAATTGAATTTATGTTTTTTATTATTTATAAAACTTGAAGATTTAAAAAAGATGTGATACACTTCTAATATACCTATATATATATATTCAAGTTTCAAGATGTTTAATTTTTAAATAATTTTATTATTTATATTATTTTTTTATAATGATTTATCTATATTTTTCAAGGTTTGTCTTTAATTTATTTTATATTTAATTTTTTTTGCAATATTTTGTAAAAAAAAAAAATAAAAAATCCTTTTCCTTAGCTACATCCAATAACAGACATAAAAAATAAATATTAAATTTAAAAAATATAAATCCAAGATTCTAAATGTGATAACGATGAAAATAAAGGCATTAAAATATATATATATATATTTCCTATAAATATATATATTAAGATGCTCACAAGAGTGTAAAACAATCTCTAAAAAAAACTTGAATATCCACCGAAATATTGAGTAATCTTTTTGATATTTATAATTGTAATAAAAAAAATATAACATCCTTACTAATTCACATCTAAAGTATATGTTAGTCTAACATTTCTAAAAAAAAAAAAAAAAAAAAATACATTTAGGTACATACATACATATAATATATACATATTATTTTCATCATTTAAAATTTATTGAGGAAGTTCATCTCAAAGAAAATAAAAGCCGCCAGGAGGACATTTGAGTCTGATATACGGTTCTGTGGGTCGTAAGGTTAAGTGGAGAAAAGTCATAGTGGTGAATTTCATAGTCTCTTTCTTTTCTTTTTTGTTTTTTTGTTTTTTCATTTTTATATATATATACCTATTCATACATACAACAAGTATGTATATTTATTTTTATAAAAAATTTAAGTGTATATTCTCGTTTTGCCTGTTACGTTTTTCCAGGTGTTTTTTTTTTTTTTTTCGTATTTAAAATTTATAATATATGTATATACAATATTGCAAGTAACTGTGGTAAAAATAAGACGAAAGATTGTCTTCTCACCCGTTTGTAAATTTGCTTGTTGTTATATCGTGCCCAGCGGCAAACTCTTTTACAGATTATATATATTTTTTTATATTTTTTAAAATTTTTTTTTTTATTTGATAAATAAAAGAAGAGTGCATTGTGTGTGGGTGCGTCCCAAGGATCCAGCAGCCAACTGGTCACGCGTCGTCATTGCCCACGTTATCCCAGCATCAAGTATGAATGTAACAAACCCTGTAACAAACCATATGCAAACTATATATATATTTATATAATATATACGCACGTGTGTACATATATATATATATATATAAACTATAAACACATTTATCTGCATCCACATTGCATGTTAAGGGATAAATTTTAAGCACACAATTTATAATCATACGAGTTCAATGTAACGTGTGGGATGATGTTTTTGCAAGAACAAAGGTGGTACTTTTCTCTATTTGCTACTTTGTTTATATATTTATTTATTTATTTAATATTTATCATTTTTTTTTTTTTATATAAATAAAAACAAAATATTCTTTAGTCTTTAAATTTTTTTGATGATGACTTTATGATATTAAAAAAAAAAAAAAAAAAAAAGTTTTAAAAAATTATTGAAATTTAAAAACTGGTTACAAAATTCAATGATTAATAAATATAATTTTTATTATTATATTATTCAAAATATATTTACATAATATAATATTAAAGTCCAGTCAACTTTTTATTGAATATTAGCAAAAAAATTTTTATATTTCTGTTTTTTTTTTTAAATTTAAAGTCTAGTATATTTTTTTTTTCAATATCATCAATTATTGATTAATGTTTTTTTGATAATTAATATATTAATATATTTAAATGAAAAAAAAAAAAAAAATTAAATAAACAAGTTTATTAGGTATTTTTTTTTATATATTTATGTTTATTTTTTACTCGATTAGTTAAAGTGTTGTTGAAGAATTATATACGATGACACGTTGACTCGTGCTCTGGCTTCCGGACATCCGATGATATCGAGATTTGCGTGGGTGGATTGCACGTTTTTTTCTGTGTTGCTGCTGTAGGTTGTAGTAGCTTACAAGTGGTGTGCCAGAAACGTAATCGTCGGTTGATCGAAGAGGAAGACCAGTTTTACTCGGCAGTTAACCAAAGGTTATATATACATGAAGCGCCACAACATCGCATGTATATAAACCTGCAAAACACAAAGATCAAATCACACAATTTCAATTTAAAAAAAAAATTTTAATTTATAATATTTTTATATACAAAATTAATTTATGCAATTCATATATTAATTTAACAGAGGTGTCATATACCTCAATCTACAGTTTCACTCAGTCAATAAATAAAAATACTATTATCACCTCAAGAGAAAATAAAAATGAATTAAAATAAAAAAAAAAAAAGAGTTAAAAATGAATAAAAAAAATTACAATCAAGAGTGGAACATACCAACGGCATTCTCCAACTTTTCACTGAATCACAAAAACAGGAACAAAATTTAAACTTATCTCACAATTTGATTTAAAAGCAAACAATTTAATAAATAAAAAAATATTTTTAAATTTTACAAAATGATATAAATAATATTTTTTCTTTTATTATTATTATTATTATCTAGATTTAATAAATAAATAAAAAAAAAAAAAGTTTCTAGAGTTTGAAAGATTTACTTTGAGGATTTATTTGCTCGAATTTCATTGTGAATATATACAATTCTTTGGAATGTATTTTATATTCCATTTTGAAAAATATATAAACTCAAAAGAATTGCACTGGGGCACGAGCTAACTTAAACATTGGTATTTTAACTGGGGATGAGGTTAAACAGAATGAAAAATATATACCTATATATATTCATTTTATTCTATAAAAAATAAAAAAAGTATAAGGGTTTTTCGAAAAAAAAAAGACAACGGTCAAGTTGACTTGTGCTCTCTTCTTTTTTTAATCTTGAAAAACTTAAAAGATTGCAAAATGCACTGTTATTGTTTTCGTTGCTTCGAAAAATTCGGCTTGAAATATAAGATATATATATTTATTTATTTTATTTGGTTATTTATTTTTTTGTCAAGGTGACTTGGATGCCGCGCATGAACTGTTCGAAAAAAAACATCGAGATAAAAATTTTTACTGTGTTAAAAGTTTGGCGCGACAAACAGGAGCCAATGCTATAGAAAAAAATCATCGAAAACGACAAGTTCATAATGGTCGATGACCTGAAAAATATACTTGCAAATATTGCAAAATATTGCAAAAAAAAAAACAAAAATGGCATTAGAAATTCATTTAAAAATAAAATATAAATTTAATTTATTAAAAAAATTGATTTGACGCTGATACGACATAAAATCGAGACTGTCTTGATTCGTGTCAGTACAGTAATGATTCACCAGTTGATTTACGTTGGACTGTGAGTTTGATACTGATTGACCGTTTGTACAAGAGTTAAGTTCTTTCGTTGTGATCTTGTAGTTTGATACTTGTTTTTTTTTTTTTTTTATTTTTATTTATTTTTTTATATACTTATATTCTTCGTATTATTACCTGATCCATGACAACACAACTAATAATCGATCAGGTCAAGGCAAAATCCCACGATGCCCCTTCTCATCATTGCAAATCCCACCAGAATTTTTATGTCATTTAGTTACAAATCAAAATGACATATAAAATAAATATATAATTTTATATATAGTGATCATAAGATATTCGTTAACGATTGGTGTGATTTTTCGATCAAGAGAAATTCTTATGATGACACGACCTTTGCCACTTTGATTTCACGTCAACTTTCTGTAAATGTTTTTAATTTTTTTAACTTTATTATTATTTATATATTTTTTTTTTTAAAAAAAGTACAAAGAGGGAGGGTAACTGGTTTTTTTTTTTTTTTTTTTTTTTACATTTTTTTTTTCGAGTGCGTATATACCTATATGTACTAAAAGCACCAACCGAAAGTCTCGAGGACGTTGAAACCATAGCATCGATTTCTCGATCTTGAAGGCAAGGCACGCGTCTTGCCCGCCCGTAGAATGTCGTCGTAACGAGGTCTCTCCTCTTTCCCTTCATATATTTTTTATTTATTTTTATCTTCTTATATATTATATATATACTTTTGTGCTTTTTATTTTTCTTCATCATCTTGGCTTTTTTTTTTTTTTTTTTTATCTCAACGAGTATATGCGAACAACTCTCCAAGTGAAAAATGAAAAAAGAAGAAGAAGAATAATACGTGGCAACTTGAATATATGAGAATAAAAAAGCCCCTAGGCCTATGACCGCATGCGTTGTGTTTCAAGTGATGCCTTAAACTTTAACCAACTTTTTTTTATAAAAATATTATTAAGAAATGTTTTTTAATTTATTTTCATCTCTTACACCCTCAATGATAATCAAACGTTTAAATTATAAGCAATGAATTCTTAAGAAAATACAAAAAAAAAAAAAAAAAATTGACTCCAAATTCCATGAACATTTTGATATGGCCTCCTGTCGATTGTATCAAGTTTATCATCATCATATAATTAAACCATATTTGGTTACTTGAATTGATAAAATTAACGCTTTTATTATATATTAAAATTAAAATTAAATTAATTTTATTTAATTGCAGAGTCTGGCCACAGGTTGGACAGCGGATCTCCATTTTGGAGAATTCAATTGGATCAAGACCTACTGGATACAATAAGTTCAATTTATCCAGAGTGGTTTAAAGATTATACTAATATTGATACAACAACAACTGGTGTTTCATTATCATCAACAACAATACAAAATAATCGTACAAATAGTGACGAATCTTCTTCATCATCATCATCATCAACAACAACAAAAACGACTGCAGCAGCAACAACAACAGAAACAACTGCAACATCAATTAATACAGATAATCAAAGCTCTGATAATAATATTGATAAAAAAAGTGAAAAAATTGAAGATAGCAGAACAAAGTCAAAGTCAAAAGCCAAAAGACTAGAGGCCATTCGTGATAAACGTGAAAAACGTGCAAATAAAAAAGACAGGTATGATTTAGTTTGGTGTTTTTTTTTTTTTTTTTATTTATAAAAACAAAATTTATTTTTAAATATATAAAATTTATTCAATTATTTATTTTTAATCAGTCTTTAAACTAAAAGTTTTTTTATTTTTTTGTTAATTTTAAATTTTGCAACATTCGTGATATTTTTTGTCTGTTTTTTTGTTACCCTTGACCCTTTACCTGTATTCTTACCACTTGAAAGTGGTTATTTAAAATTCTCAATCTGCATATATTTGTTTTTATAAATTTTTTTTGCTTTTTATTTTGTTAAATTTTGTTTAATTTATTTATTTATTTATTTTTTTTTTGTACAGAGACCGTTCAAGTGAATCGGGAAAAAAATCAGGAAAACAACGACACCCGGATAGAACGAGAGACAGTAGTTTTGGGAGAAAGTCGTTGGGTGTTGTCGTTGAAACAAAAACAACAGAATCCAAAGAGTCAACAGATATGGCTGAGGGCAATCGATCCTCACCTCCAAAAGCGGAAGTCGACGATTCACCATTGCAACATGCTATGGACCGTAACAAAGAATGTAAGTAAATGCAATAAATTTTTTAATTTCCAATAAGTTTATTTATTTTTAAATAAAAAAAAAAATATAAGTAAATGATAAATGATAATATATATTAACAATACATCAACTTGTCAATATCATTTATCACTTTAAATTATTTTTTTTTTAAATATTATTTTGCATGACTTTGTAAAATTAAAATTTATTCTCAATTTTTTTTTTTTATTTTTTTGATCTATCACAAAACTATTTAAAAAAAATTCATATCAAAACAATTTTTTAAATTTATATATTTTTTTTCATTTATAATTTAAACAAGCTCTGATGTATGGCATTTAAATTCAAATCAATTAAGTTCAAATATTATTGTAATGTAATATTGGACAGGTTGACGAGTAGATATGTTGAAAAAAAAAATCACCGTTGTTATAAAACTTTTTGATCAACATCAAAAGGCGCCACTAGTTGTTTCTTTCTCAGTATTATTATATATCTCTTTTTGATACACACAATAATCATTTAACTCTTTCACTTGTTTTTTAAAAATAAAAAATTTTTAATACTTTGCAACATGCCATTACATAGCCACCTCCGTAATCATACGCTCGTTTCAAGGCAGCCGCAATACACCAATGAATTATCGATTCGAAATTTTTCATTTTATTTTCAGTGTTGTTGTTGTTTTTTTTTTTTTTTTTATTTTTATTATACAATAAAATCAAAGGCTTCTACGTGTTGTTTAATGCCGGAATATGTTCATAATAAAAGGGTTACTTTTGCCATATTTTTCATTGCAAAATATTAGCTCACTTTATCACCACAAGCGGGCGCTCAATAGTCACTTGAGGGCAGAAAAAAAAAAAAAAAAACAAAAATATATCTAATATTCTTTGGTTAATGATTCAAAGTTATAAAAATTATTAAAAAAAAAAATATATTTAACTGAAAATTGTAGAGAATATTAAATATTAAAATATAATATTTATAATTTATATGCCAATTGAGTTGAGAGCCAACTAATTTTTATAGGTTATGTGTTGTTCGTCATTGAAAATGAAATTAAATTTTAATAAAAAAAAAAACATTATACAAAAGAATTTTATATATATATATATATATAAAACAATATATCAATTCAACACGGATAATTAAATTTACAAGATCTAAATAAATTTATTTTTATTTTTTTTTATATATATTGAAGGTAAAATTTTGTTCCAGTTGCAATTATTTTACGTAGGTTAACTGTGTTGCATGCTTATCTGTGTTGGCGTTTTACATATATATATAAATATATAAATAAATATACACCATTAATACAAGACATAAGGTGTGTCTATTTATAAAAATGATATCATCGACAATTACCTACGCTTTCACATAGTTCAATCTTTATTTTATATTTTTATCTATAAGTACTAAATTAAGGGTGTTTATCTAATTTTATTGTTTTTTTAAATTTGCCATTTCAATGTTATCCTTTTTATATTTTTACATTTAACCAAAACAATATTTAAATATAATCAAGATTAATTTAAAAAATTAAAATTATATAAATTTATAAATTAAAAAAAAATATATCCAAAAAATGATTAAGATAAAATAATAAATTATTTTTGATTCATAATATAATCAAATATTAGAATATAAAAAGAAAAATTAATTAATAATAATTAAAAAATAAATTTCTTACAAAAAAAATAATTTCCATTTAAATGATAATTATTTTAATTTTGTGTTTTTTATGCTTCCGGTGAATGAACATGTAAAAAAAAAGTGGCAAAATCGTGGAATAAATTATTTTAAAAATTAGGCTACCTAATGACATCAGCACCAACAGTGTTTAATACTTTTTTTTATTATTTTATTTTTTTAAATTAATTAATTTTTTTAAAAATAAACTTATTTTTGTGGATATCGATCGAATTCGTGACAATTTAAAAAAAACTAATGTTAATTATAAAATTTCGCGTTGCGTTAACAAGGCGTGACCAAGTTTTATTTAACAAATTACTTTTTAAATTTACACTACGCAATATCCTCATAGTAAATATACCACAAAATAGTGTGGTAATTTAATTGAACTATCTCACTCTTTTTTATGTATAATATTGATTTCAATATAATATACACAACAACATTATAAATATATTTTATGAATAGAAATAATATAAAAAACCAACGGTTGAATAAACCGATGGTGGTCGTAGTAAAATAAAATAAAATATAAAAAAACATATACTATTACTTATATATATATATATAAAAAAAAATAAATATTAAAAAAAATTTATATTCATTCATTTCTCATTCATTCATTCATCTATTCGTGTAATCGTGTTGGCCAGATGAAAACTTTATACAATAAATTATTTATCTATACACAATCTCTGAGATATATTGAATGAAAGGTGATTTTTATTATTATTATTATTATTTTAAAACAACATATTTTAGTTTAATCAAATACATAAATATTTTTGATGACGATGGAGGGGTAAAATAGAGGTTTTATATTTCAAAAAAAAAAATTTAAATAAATTATATAAATTAAATAGTTTTATCGTACGCAACAAAATGAAAGTAATATTAATTTTTTTTTTTTATTATTTTCTAATAAACCCTGTAGATTTTTGTATATTAATTGAGATATATATAAAATTTTAGATAAAAAAATATATATATATTCAGCTACTGGATAATAAAATTAAATGACTCAAATTTATTTATCATATTTTAATAAACTTAAATTTATTTATTTTTTTTTTTTGTTATTAATAGAAATTTAATTTTGACGTGGGTTGAATAAAATAAAAAATAAATATAAATATTATCTTAATTGTTAAACATGAATTTATAATTTTTAAAAAAATAAATGTATTTTTTTTTTTTTTTTTTTTTATTAATTCATTGATGAAATATAGTGATCTAGCTGGAGATTTTAATGCGTGTAAATGACATTCACTTTCCGGTGTCGGGTGTTTGCGTTTTGCGACTTTGAGATCAATTTTAAATATCTCAATCCGGTTTGCCCACGTTTATTATTGTCGGAAATTTTTAATAATAATTATTATTATTTATTTTTTTTTTTTTTATATGAATATGCAATGATATAGTCAATTTATATTTATACTCATGACGACGTCAAAGATATCGTTCGTTAGAGAAATTTATATATAAAGTTTGAAGAAAAAAAAAAAAAAAAAATAAAATTTATATATTATTAATTATATACAAGTAATTTTTGCTGAATGATTGTTGTTAATTATTTTTTTATTTTGTAATGATTTATTGACTCATCAATCAATTATTTTATTTACATGTTAAGTGTTTTTTTTTTTTTTTTTTTTTGATAAAGTTAATTGAAAAAATAAAATTAGTTTTATAATATCTTTTGTTTGATTAATTATTGTAATTTTAAAATTAAGATGTATATATTTTTTTATATTTTAAATATTTTAATTATTTTGTAAATTTTCATTATAATAATATCTTGAAAATATTTATTATTTTATATAAAATTTGAAGTAATTTTTAAAATAACAGTATAAAATATTATAAAACCTAAATTCAATTTTCAATAAATATATATCTTTTTTTTGAAAAAAAAAATATATATTTTCTTTAGGTATTTAGAAAGTGAACTATATAAATTCTTCTCAAGCTTCATTTTTATTTTTTATATATAAATATATATATAGTTACATAAATAGTAGATAAATATATTCCGTGTGGTCAAAATAAAAAATAAAAAATAAAAAAATCCATAAATATAAAATAAAAAATAAAAAAAACCGTGTGTGGCTTTCTCTACATCAATTTGTTTAGAAAAATACAAATTTTTCCCAAAAAAATTAATACACTCATCTCTGTGTAACATCTAGAAAATAAATATAAATAAATAAATAAATATCGTCGTTAAATTTACTATTGTCTATTTTCTAATAAAATTTTAAACCACGTACATTTTACATTGGTCATATATTAATCTACATTAAATACACATAAAATAAATCAACTTACCACACAACCACAATTTAATATACAATATATATTTTTTCCATATTTTAATAAATATTTATTTTCCCATGATTTGAATCATAAAAAATACATTAATAATACATCAATTTGTTTGATTTTAAATTAATTTTTAATGACTCTAAATTGATATTATAATTATTCAACTGTATTTTCTTTGTTTTAAATTATTAAAAATCAATATTGATGACTAAAATAAAACAAATAAAATAAATATAAATAAAATTGAAACAAAAAAAATACATATTTGTATGTTCCATATAAGAAAATTGTTAAATCCTTATCAGAAATTGATCCTAATAAGAGAAAAAAAAAATCATCATTTGTTTTTAAATTTGGATTTATTTATTTTATTTTTTTGTTTGATATATATATATATAACTAAAAAACAGGAAGAAGAAGGTTGAATTAAAATTATTTTTAAATATAAATAAATAGAAATAATGCACGTGTATAAATGCATCATTACGATGATATTTTTATTAATAGAATATAATAATGACAATTGTCATTTAAAAATTATAAATAAATAAATTTAATAAAATTATAAACTCATTTTTATTTTAATTAATTTTTTTTATTATTTATAATTTGATTATAATTTATTTTTTAATTATTTAAAATATATATTTAACATTTTTTAATATTATTTAATAATTTTTCAATTTATCATATTTACAATATATAATTGTTGCATTGTACGTCTCGAATGTCAACTAACCCGACTTCCTTCCTTCGAAGACACGTCAACTGTTTAACATCACTATTGAATTTAAATTGACTATCGTTACGATTTGCGATCGCAATAAAAATTATATATATTTTTTTTTTATTTAATTAATTCGCAATATAAAATTTATGCTATACTGGTATAGAATTTATTTTTAAATTAAATATATATTTTATTTTATTTAAAATTGAAATTACATTTGTGATTTTTATTTTATTTTTTCGTGTTGTGTTTGATATTTTGATTTGATTTTTTTTTTAATTTTTTTAATTTTTTTTTTTGTATTATTTAAGACCGGATAGATTAATGCCGTTAACTGTCGATCGTTGCAGTGAGGAAGCACTTCCGTAACATATTCATGACAATAATATATATTATATTCGCAACTCGTTTTTTGAACGTGATTTTTGGCTCGTGTCTTCAAGGTTTATTCTTGTCTCATCAAATTTTATTAATTTATTATTTTGCAAATAATAATTTGCAATTATGATTTATATAATATTTCATATAAATAATTTTTTTATTATTTTTTTAATTTAAATTTATATGCATTTATATATTTGCATTAATATATAAATTAATTTATATTTTTTTTAATATTATTTTTGTGTCAATATTGTTCAACATGTCAACAGGTGTTGGCAGCCTTGATACATATTATCGCCTACACATTTAATATCACAATTTTTTTCATCTTCCGTGTATAAAATATCACCCACTCATATGTTAACCCCGTCAAGGACAAACATTAAATTGTTTATTAAAATAAAATATACATACAAAAATATTTATCAAAATTCACAGACAAATATATCTATAATTTTTTTTCTAAAAAAAAAAAAATAAAAAAATATATTTCAAATTTTTAATATCAAAATTAATAAGCTAATTATAAAAATTAAATTTTCATCTAATAAATTTTTCAATTAATTTTTCTTTTTCAATAATTGTATAATTAATTTATATTTTTTATTTCATTAAATTAAACTGAAAAAATAAACATCTTCCTTCATCATTGTGATCTCGTTTTTTTTATCATATTTATGATTGATAAAAAAATTATGTGTAATAACACATAGATCTCAATACGATAATATAATTACATAATAATTTTACAAGAAATATAATCGTTTATAAATAGATACTTACGTCATTGTGACTAATTACAATTTCTCGCTCCAATTTTTTTAAATCTCCTCATTCACACACCCTCGACATATATATATCTATGTATCTTTATTATATTTTATACAATTTTTTTATTTATAATTTTAACTCTTTAATGTTATTATTATTTATTATTTATATTTTTTTATTTATTTTCAATTTGTGTTGTTATTCCTCACGCGCAACACGACCAAGCACGTAATTTTATTTTGCATTATAATCAGTAACTCATTTTTTTTTTTGCCCGCGCCTCTTTCTCAATCAAACCTGTACACAAATTTATATATTTTTTATACACATATTTTCATTATTTTATTATTTATATACATGTATATATATTTTTTTTTCGAATTCGTGAAAGTCTCTGGAGGTTAATCATCAATGTTATCTCAGTTATAATTATTTGGCTACTAACAAGTATACAAAGTGACAATGAATTACAAACACACACATTTATAAATATTTATGAGCTTTGTAATATTTTTTTGAAAATTAAGATATTTTTATTTTTTACATATTCTCATATTGTATATTATTATTTTTATGAGTCAAAGATTTTAACTTGAAATTCGAAATAATATACATGAAAATTAAAACATCAAAACTCAGTGGATTTAATCAGAGATTTATTAATTTTTTTTTATATTTTTAAATTTATTTTATTTCATATTTAGTTGATTTTACAATTTTATAATTTTAAATTTAAAAAAAAAATTATTTCATTTGGTAGAATTTTATTTATTTATTTTAGCGAAATTTGTGTGAATTTTTTTATCTTTAACAGAATAATTTTAAAAATTAAAATCAATTAAATGAACATTGATATTTTATTTTATTGATTCAATTTATTGATGCAATTTGAGTGTGCAGATGGTTTTATTTTGACCATTGACACATTAAGTCGATTAGATGTAGATTTACGTTTTATATGATATTGTAAAATCACGTAATCCAGCAATCTCATCGATTTAAAAGAGTAATAAGTTACGATAATTACAAACTAATGGTCCAATTTTATATGCCGCCTCATCATCAACACACCACCATTATTTTATATAAATAAATTTTGTATTTAAATTAACCAATCGATTCACCAATACCGCATGTTAAAACCACTCGTGCATTATGCAAATAGCTGCACTTTTTTTATACTTTTTATTTATTTATTTATTTATTTTTTAACTCTTTTGATCATTACTGAAAATTAAAAATAAAAATATCATCACAAAATTATTGAATTTTTTTTTTTAATCTTATATATATATATTCCACTTTTTTATTGGAATTTTTTTGATAAAAATATTTAATTTTATGAATTAATATATCAAAAATTTATTTTCTCATGAATTCAATGTGCAATTACCACCAACGCAAAGAAAAAAAATTAAAAAAATTCATAATTACTTATTTTTTTTGAGGACAAAATATAATCTCAATTTAAAAAACATAAAATCATATAAAAAAAAAAGCTCAATTATAATATATCAAGTAAAAAAAAAAATTGAAATATTTTATATCATTTTTTTTATATAAAAATATTTTCAACAGAATAAGTAACCATAATACCCCAAAAAATTAAATCTAACATTTATTTTTTCCAAAAAATAATAATAGTTAAACTGGAGTAGTTCAAATATCGTGTTACATTATTTTTCTTGAATTTTTATATTTTTAAAAAATATATATTTATTTACCCCGCATAAGTAGGGGCAGTTAACAAGGGCACGTCTTCGTATATCCTTTTTTTCTTTTTCTTTTTTTTTTTTCATAAAAATAAAATAAAAAAAATATATTTTGAAAATTGTGTTTGCGCATTTATATGGCGCCATACAAATGCAATATGGTTGGTCGGCACGACGGAAGGGACGCGCGAGGTCGTCACCAGGTCATTTGGTCCAA
Organism: Lysiphlebus fabarum; assembly: GCA_011426435.1. Classification (NCBI taxonomy): domain Eukaryota; kingdom Metazoa; phylum Arthropoda; class Insecta; order Hymenoptera; family Braconidae; genus Lysiphlebus; species Lysiphlebus fabarum. Next base: position 57,526 of record WSYQ01000581.1, read on the forward strand.
AGAATATTCAACCAGAGGCTCGTGTACCGTGTCATGTGATATTTTTTTCTGCATGTATTATAAATCCCTTGTATCTTGCAAATATAAAAGCCGCGCGTGAGGAAACGTTGTTTCATTCAACGACATATTCTCTCTACGTGCCCATCATTTTGTTTCAATTTGTTCAAATTTTTTTACATTTATTTTTTGAGGTTATAACCCCACACAAATCATTGGAAATATTTGCTGTTAAAAAATTAATATATAAAGAGAAAAAAAAAAGTTTAATAGACACACAATTTGTCAGTTATTTATTTATATTTTTTTAATTTTTTTTTTTTTTTATCACATTTTGGTAGTACACAAGTGATACGATTGCGATAAGCCATTTAAAAAAACATCTTGGCCACACATTTTCAAATATGAACAAGTGTGCAAATATATCCTCCAACACACAATGAAATTGTATTGAAATAATAATATGAAACTATAAAAAAAATATATTGTAATATACATCAAACAGAAAGCTTTACCGCGACAACTTTATTCCTATTTAAATTTTTAATTTAAAAAATAAAAAACAGCAATAATTTATAAATTAATTGAAAAAAAAAATTCATTTTTATCTGAAAATGATTTATATTTATATATTGATATATTATATTATAAAAATAAAAAAAAATATAATGGAAATGCTAATGAAGAGTTTTATCAAAGAGTTCTGCTAACATATAAACATGTTTGTTTTGAATGTCATGGGTGGTAGCCTTTTGTCTGGCATGTCTTTTCATGTGCGTAGGGTTTTTCTTTTCTCTAAAAAAACAGTTTCAATTTACTGTATGTATTTTGCAATAGTGACCAATGTTGATTCTCCAGTAGTGACACTTGGTGGTAGAAAGAGCTCTTGATCTCCCAAGTTGTTGCATTCTCTCTTTATCAAACTCATTTTTTTTTTTATATTTTATTTATCATTTGTGTTTCCTCGTTCCATCTCGATCTGTGTTCTTGCTACTAGGTCCCACTTTACAACATCAACAAAGACAAATAAAAAAAAAAAAAAAAGTAACCTAACCTCCATCCTTCCATTTCTCTCGACAACCAAATAAATAAATAAATAAAATAAACATATGCATATGTAAAAAAAATATATATATACAAACTTGGCCAAAAAAAAAAGTGGGAGATGGTATTATAATAATAAAACCAAAAGAGAGAATTGTTACAATACGTGGGCGGTCTTATTGTTAGCGCAACAATTTAAATATGCCGCGCTTCTGTGCGCATGCGTACATTATGACTAACAAAATAATAAATAAAAAACAACAATGGAATTATAAAAAAAATGAAAAAAAAGAAATTAAATTATAACAAAAAACAAATAAAAAATGTATAAATACTTATATTTCACCCTTTTATTGTGTATTATACCGCCTTAATGTCTATTAATGTTTACGTGTGTATAAAACACACTTCAAACATGAACCTCTTATTATATATAGGTTATGTTAAATTTTTATTTTTTAAATGGCTAACATTTATATGTATTTTCACATTTATCTCAAGATATATATACAACAAATTCAAGTACGTGTTGAATTATTCTACCATACGCAAAATTGTAACAGCACATTTTGCAAAAGTTGAATAAAAAATGGCTATGTTAATTTTTTTTACTATACAAATGATGGTATATATTCTATTTAAACAGTATGCGTTTGCAATGAACAAAAAAAATAAATAAAAAAAAAAAAAAAAAGCTGCACTTGGACAGGCACCAGAAGAAAAAGAGTTTTTTTTCTTTTTTTTTGTTTATTTGTCATTTAAAGTTTATTTTATTCTCTTATGTATATGTATCACCCCCGCAAGAGAAAACTATGTTGGTATTTTTCAGTATATACGCTTGCGCATTACTTTATTGTAAATTTTTTTTAAAGAAAAAAAAATATGTAAAAATAAAAAAATAAGAAAGATAGCGTTGTGTTGGCATCAAAAGTAAATGCCGACCTGCGATAAACACGCATTATTCTTTTGTAAAAATTTATTTATATTTTTATTTTTACAAATTTTTTTTTTTTAGGATATGTATATGTGCGGATATCAGTAAGATAACGCGTGCGCATAATCACTGAGTTGTCTGTTGAAATATTCAGTTAAATACAATATACTCATTGACACGTGTTTATTTCATGAAAATAATAAATCGAATATACCTATATACAAATATCAACAACACTATCAAAAAATAAAATTAAACAGATCTAATTTCATGATATAATATTGATAATAATAATAAAAATTCAATCACGCAATAAAATTTGTGATCTGATAATATCGTGGGCTGATATTAAGCGTAGGCAAAATGAGGTCTTGGTCGTTTGTGGTTATAATATTACAATATCCATACATATGTATACGCATTGTGATTATATTTGAGGTTAAAGGGAACTTTTTCAAATCAATTTTTGTTAAATAATAAATAAATTAAAAATAATAATAAATCGTGAGAATTAAATATTAAATTAACAACGATTGAAGTTGCCGTTTATCGCACCTGAACATAATCAAAAATAAAAATAAACTATTTGAAAGCGTAATATCACACGTTTGTATACAATAACTATCTAAGAATAATCGTTTTATTAATCGAAAAAAAATAAATAAATAAAAAAGACAACAAACAGTATAGGTAGCTAAGGAAAAGGATGACATCACAACATGCAATGCAGCAAAAAGATACATGCACATCGAATGATGGAGGACAAGACATAAGTTTGTGTGATGAAGTTAAATGCGTTTAGAATCTAATTGAAAATGACAATTTAAAATATAAATTTACTTGCATACAGGTATAGGTATATCAATGTGCAACAATAAATACGTGTGTATATATAGTATAAACAAAGGTGTCGTAATTGTCGGCTTGTCTCAACATGGAACAAAGTGTTGATGTCGGTGAAGTATTGACAGAACAGAGCTTTTTTTTCTTTTTTTTTTAATTATATTTGTTTTTTTATTGGTTATTTATTTTATTTTTTTCAAAGGTCAAATGAAAATGTCGGTATTTTGTCTTGTGTTTGTCCTTGTAAATTATCCTGTTAAATATATAAATTTATTTATTTATTTTTTTCAATTTAATTATATATTTTATTTAACAACAAATTTGCCTGATTTTTTTTTTTTTTTATCTAAATCTATATGTATTGTCTACATAAATATAATTTATGTCAGTTTATTTGACAAAATGTGTAAAAATAAATTTAAATATTTTTTTTTTACTTTTTTACGCATAGACACAAATTTATTTGTAGGTTTATTATTATATATTATTAATAATAGTTGGATGAATTTAAAACGCAGCTGTTTATATTAAATTATCTGAGAAAAAAAAAAAAATTTATTAAATTTTTTTATATAATTTAAAAATATTTGAGTATATATATTTTGCAAATGACAAATTCCTAAAAGTACATTTCTATTTTTTTTTTTTATTCATTTATCTTTTGAGTTTGTATTTAGAGCTTTTGGATTATTATTATTATAATTATTATAAATTTTATAAATTTTATAATACAAGTATTAATATATAATAAAACATTGGATGTCGTAAAATTAAACTTCACTCGGAATAGAATTTGACACAGTAGCAACGACACCAGTAGGCCACCACTGAGATTAACATAAACTGCCGGGACAATCGTTGACTACTACTACTTGAAATTTTTTTTTTTTATAAAATTTTTATTTAATTTATTATTTTATATACAAGTAATTTTTAAAAATTAATTATATCATAAATAATTAATTATTATGTAAAAATATAATATTAATAATTACAAAAAAGGTAATATATTTAATAAGAAAAAAAAAAAAATTTCAACAATAATTTAATTTAAAATACATAAATATAAAATAAAATAAAATATATTGATAAAGATAAAGGCATGTAAAATATATTCACGTGTTACTTCCGACTTGTTTTGCACACAATTTCACATTTGAATCGCGGCAATGTGCGGTAAATCTCTTTAGTTTTTAAAAATAAATAAATAATAAAATAATAATATTAAGTGTGTTGTATGTTGGGGTTGATACTTTGGTTATATATACAAAAAAAAAAAAAAAAAAAAGTAAAACTTTCAATAAACCCAAGAGGCCTTATTAACATTTCGTTGGGATTCGCGAGCAAGATTAAATTGACAGTAAGGATTTGCGAGTTGTTTGTTACAACTTGTGGTCAAATAAGTCCGAGGGGGTATAAAAAAAAATTTTTATAAACGCGTGCACATATGTATAAAATATACTTGAATAAAAATAATAATAAAAAAAACAATAAGATTAAAAAAGAAATGGAAAAAAAAAAAAATTGCTATTGCACTTTTTTTGTTTTATCATTTTTTTTTTTTTTTGTTGCACACATGTGTTATTTTAAACTAAGAGTTAAAGTTTGCAATATTCCACATTGCTGTATAAACAAAATTCAAAAGAGAAAGATCAAATCGTTTGTACTTGTTCTTCTTTTATTTATTTTTATATTATTTTTTCTTGTTGTTTAATGCCATAAGCGCAAATGCGTAACACCCAACTTTGAATCTTATTCCTTGGAATTTACGCATTTTCATTTTATATAAAATTTACACATGCAAATATTTTACACTATTCAACTTTATATATATAAAATTTATGGATTTTATATTTCTACATGTTATAACGAGAGAATTTACAAAAAAATAAAATAAAATAAAAAATCTATTTCTGGGCAATTTAAAATAATGTCGCTTTTTTGAATTTTACATATAGTTATGTTCAATTAATGTACATATAATAATAACAATAATAATATGATATAAAGTATATTTAAATGTCAAAAGAAAATTTTTTTATTTATAAAATTTATTTATTTTTATATATTTTATAAATAAAAAATAAAAAATTTATCTATTTTTATTTTGCTAATCATTTGTTACGTGATTTTTTTATTTTCATTTTTAGTTTATTTATTTTTATACATATTATAACACTATATTCTATTTTTTCTTATGATGTATTATTTGGGTCACTACTTTCTTAAATATATATTAAATTAAATTTTAAAAAATACTTATAATATATATATATATATATATATATATATATAGGTATATTAATTTGGAATATATAATAATTATTGTTCTTTTGATTGAAATTGTTTGATGTCACACAATTTGTGGTAAAATAATAATAAAAAATATTTTATATTTATAAAAACCAGTGAGTATATATATAATGACAATGAAGGCCGCACTATTTCTTGAATTTTCTATGTCGCGTGAGTGAATAGTAAAACTGAAAGTGCTATTAACATGAGTGATTTACGTGACATACGCATATTTATTTTGTATATAACACCGGCTTTTTCATGATATACCTCAAGGAAGACCTTGTCATGAGCGCAAATGTGAAATGAAATTCATAGGTGAACATAAAATAATATATAAATATATATATGTATAGCAAAAAGGGAAAGGAATATTATTTTTAAAAAGAAAAAAAGGAAATATGTTAAAAATTCAATTTGCGGTTTATGCGGTTTTAAAATATCGGTCAAGTGTACTCGGTCGGTAATCTTATGTGAGTTATTAACTATAGAACATCATTGGTATAGTTACAAAATTATATTGAGAAATATTGACAGAAATATATATATATATATATTATTCATTTTTTGTAATTTATATATTGAGGAAAAGAAAATATCAAATAAAAATTAAATTTATTTGTTAAAATTTTCTGATGATTTAAGCACTAATGATCAATGTTGGCAAGAAACCACACATTAATATATATATATTTTTTTTTTCAATAAACTACAAATTTATCTTTGTAAATTAATATAACCCTCAGGTGTTCATTTTAAAATGACACATATCGTTATAATCTAAAAATATATATAAAACTATTTATTCAAAAGGATTATATATCCTATAAAATTTATGATTTATTCAGTATATATATTAAGTGAAAGATACTCAAAGGTGGTCAGCCACTTTGTCATATACTTGTCGATGATATTAGTAAGTAAGTAAGTATTTATTTCAAAAGAATATTAAAATAAAACTAATAAAAATTAAATTATTATTAATGAAAAAAAAATATATATATATACCTATATAAAATAAGAAACAAATCTTCATCATGAATCTTTAATGCGTGGGCCAATATTGAAACCGGACACAAGATTTCAATATATAAAAATATATAAATATATAAATATATATATTATAGGTATATATATATATGAGTAGGTGTTAACCCAGTATAACTAAACAGTTCCGAAATTAATAGAGACCTGAGAGATATGTGATTTTAAAAATGTCAAAAATGTAGGCGATTTTGTCCCTGAAAATATAATCCCCAATATTTAATTAACTATTTTTTAATTTTTTATAAATTATAAATTCCTAATTTTAAATTTTATTATTTATTTTTTAAATAATCAATAAATATATTAAAAATGAGCAAATTATTTCATTGAATTAAAAAAAAATGCTAAAAATTTGTCTCATATAATTGAGTGCTATTTTCTCAGTTATTTCATCCAGATAATACTGGGCCTACTGACTTGGGGCACGTGCCCATCTCGTTTATTTCTCCTTTTTTTTTTTTATATATTTTTTGATCATACGGGGCATTAAATCCCCCTGTTTTTATTCGCCCACACGGGGTCCAATAAATAATATACCCCCCTACTTGTAAAAACAACTTTAATTCATATTTTTTCATTTTTTTTTATCATCATCAAATTTCCCATTTTTGAATTTGCCAATTGAAATAATCCATTTTTTTTTCTTTAATTTATTTACTATTATTATTTAAATATCCCTACTTTTATTTTATGGGCCCTTCACTTTGGGCCAGTTTTATGTGTGTGCATTATACACAAGTATAAAATGAAATTATTATTATTATTTTAAATGATTGTCTGGTGCATACTAACTGTATAACAACGTGGGGACTCGATTGAAGTTGTTGCATGTTTTGTAGATGAAGGGAATGCGGGGTATATTGTGACCGACCCACACACGCGGTCCTAGCTTGTGCCCTCCCGCAGGGACCGTCACGTGGCCCCACTCTGATGATCTTGCGGTCTCAGCTTGCTCACACGTCTATGTCTTCAGTCAGAGACGAACCAAGAAACCGGCGATACCGATTAACAATCGGCAATAATATTTTTTTATATATTTTAATTAATAATAACTAAAATAATTATATATATATTTTTTTTTAATTTATAAAATTTGTTTATTTATTATTGAGTGAGTCAATTTTTTAATTAGTGATTATTTTTTTTATTTGTGAAAAATTAAGTTTATCAATATGTGTCTATTTTTGTGTTAAAAAAATTTGTTTATAATTGGGATTTTATCAATGTTATTATGGATCAGAAAAAATGGTGTGAATTTGTGATATTTATTATTGATAAATTAATTATTTTTTTAATTCTAATTTGTTTGGTTGTTTGATTAGAAATTTTATTGAAGATTAGAATAAAGTTTTTTATTATTTTTTTTTTTTATAAATTTTGACAATTTGTAGATTGACATTTTACTGTTGACAATTTGACTGTTTTTTTTATTTAAATTCTGATGATGTTGTTGATAAATCAACTTGTATATCTAGTAATATAATTTTAATTTATATAACAAATTTTTTCATAATTCAATAATTAAAAATATAAATTTTAATATTTCAACTTATTAAATAACATTCAATTTGTTTTTTTTTTTTTTTTCAAGATAAATAAATAAATTAAATTTTCTACTTGTGTAAAAGTTGTTGCAGTTTGTAACTGAATTTCTCAAAATTAATTTCGTAATTTTAATACCAAATTACAGTAACATATTACTCGTTTAACCCCTTGACCACTGTTAATTAGTTAAAATTAAAAAAAAATAATTTTGTATAAATATGTAAATAAATCAAAAAATATATAAATTCATTAAATTATTTTATATATTTTCAAATTAAATTATCAAATAAAATATAATAATAGTCAACTGTTTATAGCATTGCAACATTTTATTTGTAAATTAAATATTTTTAATTTACTGTTTATTATCATAATATATTTTTTTATATGAAAATAAAAATAATAAAAAAAATTAAAGGGAATCAGGGTGATAATTAAATGCTAACGATGCGTGGGTGTTTTAATAACCGTATATAACTTTCCCCAGGTTTTTTTTTGTTTTTTTCCATTCAAGAGAAAATTTTATAAATTCATTTGCAATATTTTTTTAGTTAATTTTATTTCATTAAAATAATATGATTTGTATATTTTTTTGCGGAGGTGTTTAATGATTATATTTTATTTTTAAAATATAAATTTATTTGTTTATTAAAGTTGTAAATATATATTGAATGATAAGATCGTGTTTATAGATTAGATTTTGATCTATAATTGAATGAGACGAGACCAGAAGTTCTTGACAGATCTCGTGCTGCACGGCAACTAATTATCCACCTATATATATATATTTACAACAAACAGCTGTATCAATTTAATTGAATTAGACACAATTATACGACAAACTTGACAGCTATTTTAAACACCGTGAAGATGAATTAATTATCATTTATATATTTAAAAAATCTATATACTTGACAATTAATATAATTAAAAAAAAAAAAGTTAATAAATATAAAATAATAATTAATCAAACAACCAGATTAAATTTTTTTATAATTAAAATGACAAACAAAAATATAACGAAAAAAAAAATATTATATTAAATTTTAGGATCTAATTGTTGGATGAGATCTGGAAATAATTTATAAAATTAAATTAAAAATTAACAAATATCTAGTCAAATTGTCATTGAGGACATTTAAAATTAAACTGTGATATTCCATGAAGTATATATTTAAATTTTTCATCAAGACAATTAAAGTGCAATATTATATTAATAATAATAAAAATTATAAATAAATTTGATGAAATTTAATTTAATTTATTAAAATTATATAAATTAAATTACTTGACATTATAATTTATACATATAAAAAAAAACAAACAAACAAGGATTTTTATTGAAATAATAAATAATTGAATTTAAAAAAAAAATATAAAATGGTTATCTTGGATCAAGAACAGAAGCCTGAGAGGCAACATTGTGGACGACGAATGTGCGCCATTTGCCGACGCATCAAAAGAGACAGAGGTTTGTTTAAATTAAAATGAAAAAATAAATATATAAATAAATTTATATTAAAAAATTAATAAACATACAGATTAAAATTAAAAATTTAATATTTAAAAAAAAAAAATAATAAAAATTATATATAATAACTGTAATTATTAAATTAAATATTTACTTTTTTATTTTTTTTAAATTTTTATATTAATTATTAATTAGGTCAAGATTTTATAGCTTGTTATTTGTAATTTTGAGTTAATTTTTTAAACATTAAATACATTTACAAATAGGGTATTTAAATTTCCCCCCAAAAATGGTTGCATTAATTTTTTTTAATAATAAATTATTAAATTTAAAAAAATAATTTTATTTAATCAACTTTTTAAATTTTAAAATAAATAAATTAACATGTTACATCAATAAACAAGTGAAATAAAAAAATAAAAAAAATCATTGTCTTAATAAATACTCCCTTGCAACCTATCCCCCTGAATAATAAATAAATAAATAAATAAATAAATAAATAAATAAATAATTCATTTTGACACCTGGTGATCAAACACAAATCCAAAAGAAAAAAAATTTTAAACAACTATAATATTTTCATAAATTAAATATAAATATATTTTAAAAATAATCCTGGTATTATAAAAATTAAAAAATAACAAAATTATCAATAAATCAACACCAATATTTTTATAATAATATTCAAAAAAAAATTTCATCAATGACTCATCAATTGTCATCGTCATAAATAAATTAATAAATAAATATTTAAATTTATTTATTATTATTATTTATAATCAATATGAAATAAAAAACTATTATTATTATTATTATTATTATTTATTTTACAATCTTGATCTTTGAATCTCATTTCCCTTTCATTGATTTTAACACTCGTATTTTCTGAATGAACGAAGGGCAAGAGTGGGCGTACTGATCAACCCACACAATTTATCTATTTTACAAACTCAATGAACCAGCAAATATATACTATTTTATACATTTATAAAATAATATTTATTTTTATATATAAATAAAAAAAAAGATGAAAAATTCATGATAAAACAAGTCAACTGTCGCGTGTTTATAAATTTTTTTCAAATAAAAATTATTGATAATTAATTTATAATTATTTATGATTTTTTTTATTTTTATATATTTATATAAATGATTCTAGTATTTAATATATTTTTGTTAATGTATATATCAATTTAATAAGATTGAAATATAAATTATTATTATATATATATATATATATTTTTTTTTTGTACAAATTTTTTGATTGTCATTCAGTCTTAATTTCACAATTTGACTGGACATTACGAGATAAACCCACATCACACATGTCTTGACATCAAGTTGTCTTTTTTATTTATTTATATTTTTATTTTTTCTTGGTCATATATGCGGTTGAGACAACATTTAAGTACACAAGTTTCCAAAACAGTTAAGAAAAATTACGCTGTATACTATCCCAGATCACTTGATCCATGCCACCCAACTATTTATAGTTTTTTTTATTTTTTTTCTATTTATTTTATACTTTTTTTTTCTTTTTTATTTTTTTTACTCCCTAGTACTTTTTTTTAACTGTTATTAAAATTAAAAAAAATAATTCATCATCGTATTTAATATATAATTTACAAATGACATTTTAAAAATTATCATTATATATTTCATAAAAAATATAAATCATAAAAATCTATAATTTTGTTCTTTTTTGTATTAAACTATATATCTATCAATAAAATATATTTAAAAATAATAAATTCAATAAACTTATAATAAAAAATAAAACTCATTATAAAAAAATGTCATGTTTGAAAAACAGAAATGACAATATGTAGCTAAGGAAAAAGGATGCGATATGATGTATATAAAAATTGACATTCTGCACGCATGCACATTCGATCTCGATAGGGGGGAATAAAAATAAATAAAGGGGGAAAGAAGAGTGATATAAAGTTGATCGAAACAAGGGTAAGGGATAAATTGAAAAAAAAAAAAAAAGAAATATCTTCTTAATGTTGGTGATGAGGGGGACGCGTCCGAGGGCCAAGGGGATTATTCAATTGAGGCAAAGAGGGTATTGGGAGAGTTTTTGAGGTATTATAAATAAATAAAAAATAAATATGTAGCATGCACCTGTGCATTTGCCGCCATATAAGATACAAAAATTATGGCGTTTTTCCTTACAACGATCGTATCTTTAACCGGCGAAACCGATTCCATTTGTGGAAAGCATATATACAACTTTGCGATTTCAAACTTAGCTCGCGCCGTTTTTTTTTTTTTTTTTTTTTTTATCATTTTATTATTCCTTTCTTTTTATCTTGTTCATTTTCATTTATTATTATTATTATTATTTTTTAATATATATTTTTATTAATTTTTAATCTTGAAAATATACCTATATATTTTTTATCAGTTTGAATTTAATGACAAATCTATTTTTAGAAGCTGAAATTTTTTATCAATAGATGTTTTTTTTATTTACATTTTATTGATGTAAATTGTTTTGTATTTATTTAAAATTCAAAAAATATTTATCGTGATTTATTTTAGTTATAACTAATGCTGATAGGGGGTGCTTGTATTAGATCTATAATATATATATTTATTTTTATTTATACACATAGACAATAATATACCTACTAACCTAAAATCACAGTGAAATTAAAATTTTTCATGTCATTGTTATTTTGTGTGTATTTTTATTATTAAAAATTAAAATTAAATTTTTTATATATTATTTAGTTTATAACCACACCTAAATTATTATCAAGTTGTTTTTTTTTTTATTATTTTTATAAAATTTGGTATGTATTTTGAAATATTTTATTAGTCATTGATTATTTTCTTTAAATTAATATTATTTATTTTTTAAATTAAATCTATTTTAACTTGTAAATTTTCTATTTTATTTATAATTTTTTTAATAAATTTTTTAATCGAAAAAAATATATATTTATTACTTATCATAATAATAATAAATAAACACGTGTCTTTTGTATATTTTTTATAAACTTTTTAATATATTTTTATTAATTTTAAAATTTTTTATCAATTAGTCTTTGTGGGTATATACACAAACATCTGTCACATAATTGCCCACGTGGTTCACCCACGTTTTAATATAATAATTTTTTAATTTTTAATTTTAAATATCATGCAGGTAAAATAGAAAAAAAAATTTTTAAAATTAACAAAACAATAATTAAAAAGAAATAATTAAAAATTTGACATGTATAAACACATGATAAAGATAAAAGAGTAAAATATGAATTTTTAATTTAAAAAAAAAACAAGAAAAATTAAAAAAAAAAATTCACTTGGTCAAAATGTATGTATTTGTTGCAACATTTAAACTCTGAAAGAAAGCCAGGCCCAAAATTCAGCATTAAATGTGGGTGTATCATATATGATCCATGATTTAAATAATAAAATTATCTTTTATATTTTTTTGTCATTGAATGAAACTTTCCAAAAGGCACAAAACACCAAAAACAAGTTCTTAAACATGTTCATTTTGATAATATATATATATATTTGTTTATTTTATTTATATTTTTTTATTTAAACTTGAATATTTTCAGTATAAAATATAAAATAAAATATATAAGTATATACCTATATACAAGATTAAATAAAAGAGCCATAAAAAAAATGATATAAAAATAAAATTATAATAATAATAATAATAGTAAATTACAAAAAAAAATATAAATGAAAAACAAATATATATATATAAATACAAGTACAACTTAATTGAGACAATTGATTATATTATTGATCGCATGTACTTTGAAACAATGCCAAATTAATGTTTAACATGTGTTTTTATTTTTGATAACATGACAATGATTTTGTAAATTATTTTTAAATATAAAAAATATATTTAACAAATTGTCAAAGTTTTTTGACCTCTCAATTAAATTTTAGGGTTGTTGAACGAATACTTTATGGAAATAATAAAAAAAAATATATATTAGTTTATCTGTCGACAAATTTTGGCATAAAAAAAAATATAAAATGGAAAAAAAAATTTGTAAAAATAATTAAAATGTCTTCGATGGAAAAAATAAAAATTTTAGACTTTTTTAAAATAATACTTGCTTCTATTAATACATCATCGTTTATAAAAATAAATTTTTTTTTTAAAACCGACGGCATATGCACATGATTACCACATTGAAAAATTAAAAAAAAAATTTTTTTTTTAAATTTAAATAAAAATGAATTTATCTCCCTCGAAGAAAATATTATAAATTGATAGATAAAAAATAAAAAAATATTTAAAAATAATTATGTTTTTTTAATGTGCAATAAATGATGTGTGTACAATTGCACGTCGCATGCGTTGACGATTAGAAGGCGTGGTTTTGATGCAATAAATGTCATGGGCGGAGTTTTGTATTTTAACACAACCATCACATACAAGTACACTTGTACTTGCACTGACATTTTTTAATTTTATTTTATTTTTTTTTGTCCAATGATATGTGTTGAATTACATCGCCCTCTTTGCGCAAATATATATATATATTTATATCTTTCATTTTTTTATTATCATTTTAATTAAATTTTACTTAAAAATTAAATTAAATTTGATTGACAATTATTGTCTGTTTTTTAATAATTAATTATTAAATTATATATTTGATTGTAAAGTAAATATGTTTTTGGTTATATTTATATTTTGAGACTTTTATGTTTTTTTTTTAGTTAAGAATTTTTTAAAATGATAATACTTTGTGTTTTAAGTATTTTTACAAATATAAAAATTGAATTTTAGATTGTGTTATCATTTGAATGACGTTGTTGAAATTTTTTTTTATATATTATTATTTAAATTTAATTTTATTATAATTTTATTTGTAAATATTATAACAACCACACCTCAATTAACAAGTTGTTTTTATATTTTTTTAATATATCAAAAATATATATTTGTTTTTTTTTTTTTTTTTTAATAATGAGGTATTGATTAGTTGTTTATTTATTTATATTTTTAATTTAAATAAATATAGATAAACTAATAGATATAATTCATATAAAATAAATATAAATAAAAACTTTCTTTAAATATTTATTTTAATTTAAAAATCATTTATCATTTAGTTGTCAAAATTATTATTTAAATAAACATTAAAAAAACATAACTAATTATCAATTTTATAATAATAATTTTTTTTGTTAATAATATAAATATGATAATAAAACTTTAATTTTTCTAGTTTTTTAATTTTTTAAAAATTATAATATAAGGGTTGCAAGTATCTATCACAAACCACCCAAAAAAAAATAAATATATTTCAATTTAAAATAAAATAATAATAATAAAATAATAATACATTGATTCAAAATAAAATGTATTTTTATATTTTAAAGTCATTTAAAAATGAAATTAAAAATAAATTATTTTAAAAAATATACATATTTATTTAAAGTTAATGTGTATATATATATCTAAACTTAAATTGGATATATTTAAAACTTGAGGATTATGCGATCACAAAAATAAGAATGTCATTTTAAAATAAGTATGTCTTAAAGTGTGTTCATCAACGAATGAACTCCCAAGAGTTCATTCAAATAAAAATGAATGTTTTTAAGGTGTGTAATGATGATGATGATGATGATGATGATGAAGAAAATAAGAAAAAAAAGAAAATAATTTTAAATGAAGAGAAAATAGATGTGTATATGTTGGATCCCTTGGTGCTTAATATATATATATATTTATATACCAAAAACATTTGTATATATATATATTATTGGATCACCCCTGGATGACACACCAGTGGCAAATGTATCTTTTTTTTTATTATTTTTCTTAACACATATATATATACTCCAAAATCATCAAACTATTTTTTTTATTTTTTTTTTTTTAACCATATTTTTTATATTTAAAAAAAGAAATTTTATGTTTTTTTTTTTTTTTATTTATTTAAATTTTCCATATTTTCTTTAGTTTTTTTTTTTTTTTTTTAAATATTTTCTACTTAGCATGTTTAAATTTTATTTTTTATTTTATTTAAATTTTGCTTTTGCTTCTTCTTCTTCTTCTTCTTCAACTCAGTTATTCGGTATTTTAACAAATACTTTTTTCATCTAGAAATAGTGTATGACAAGTTGGTCTCCATACACACCAACCATTTCATATGGACTCAAAATATATACACAAATAAATATATAAATATATAAATATATATCAAGCATAATTATATAAAACTAGGTTATTTCCTGTACGTTTTAAAATTTGCAATAACATATATATATATTTAATTTAATTTAAAATAAAAAAATTAAAAAAGTTTAATATCAATTATTTTAAATTAATATAAAAACAATAAATACAAAATATAATTTATTTAAGCTTCCGGAAGTTTTTAAGCTTTAAACGTGAGTAAAGATTCAATTCATTTTTTATTTTTTTTTACAAAAATATAATTTATATTTGAGGTGTCTTTGAGATCTAAATGTGACACCAGGATATGAGAGACACATTTGGTAGTAAAAAACAATAATGTGAAAATAAAAATAATAATTTTTTTATTTTTATAATTAAAATACTAAATAATTTATTTTTTTTATTATTAAAATTTAATATTTAAAAATAAATTTTTATGCAAGTGATGTATATTTTTAAATATAAAATAAAAAATTCATTCATATATAAATGTATTACTGATTATAATACAATTTATTTATTACAATTTTTTTTATTTAAAATTATTTATCATTATTTTATTGTTTTTATCATATAAATTTATTCCATATTTGCATTGTCGTTTACGAGCTAAGCATTATTTATATCACTGTATTTTTCTTTGTGTGTTAATTCTTATTGTTTATCCCCACTAAAATTGCTTAATCGATCAGCAATCTTTGAAAATATTATTTTTAAAAAAATACCTCAATAAATAATAAATATATACCTTGTTAAAATATATATATTTTTTTTATCATCAAATTATTAAGTTAAATTATTTTAATTTTTAATTTTTAATTTTTTTTTTTTTCATAAAATAATTGAGTAAAAAGAAAAAAAAATTTTTTTATTATTTAAATTAAAAAATCAAGATTAATATAATGTAGGTTTATGGGATAAAATTTGCAATGTTATTCAATTTTTATTTTTAATTTTTTTTTTTTTTTTTTATATAAAAATATAATAATTTGCATGACAAAATTAAGAGCTCCCTTTATCATCAAAAAATTCCAAGATTTAATTTAAAGAACCGGTAAGTTAGGGCAAGGGATATCAAATATATATATTTTCAAAAAATAAAATAAATAAAAAATTTAAACAACTTGTAAAACTTGATCATTATCACGATCAAAAAAAAAAAAAAAAAATTAAAAGTAACATACAGATATGTGGAACCAACAAAAATATGTGGAAAAAATTTTTTTTTTTTTTTTTTATTTATATAAATCTAGATCGAATTTTTTTTTATCATTTAATAATCAAAGTATTAATTTAAATTTTTATTATTAATTTTAAATAATAAATTTTAATTAAAAATATAATTTTTTTTTTTGTTTCAGCATTAAAAGTCAAGTTATCACTGAGAAGACCAATCAATCAGTTAGTTGCCCAAGGCATAATGCCACGTAAGTATTTTATTTTATTTTTATTAAACTAAATATTACTTAAATTTAAAAAATAAAAAATTAAATTATCTAAAACTATTAATTGGGTTTAAATTGAAAAAAAAAAAAAAAAAAAAAAACAACAGTAGGGCAATTGAATTCATTTAATGATCAATTAAAATTATAAATTAGAATTGTCATTAATGGAGTTAAATAAACCTTGAATTAATCCACAAAAAATATAAAATTAAAAATAAAAATAATAAACATATGGGAATCATTAAAAAAAAAATCTAATATATAAAAATCTCGTGTCACGGTGTTAGTCACCTAACTCCTCCGAGACCGCTTGACCGATTTCCTTGAAATTTTGCATAGGCATTCTCTAGGGCTGAGAGAATGAAGTTATCTATTTTTCAACCCTCTAATTTATAAGGGTGGTTCACCCTTAAGGGAAAAAATGGAAACCCTACTATACACCATCTATACTTTATTCATAAATACATACGATGGTCGGTAATGCAGTTTTCATCCAAATAGTTATATGAATAATATATACATATAATATTTGCATCTAATTAGCCTAAGGTTGATCAAATCAAAATAAACTATTATATGGATTCTATTGGAATTTTGTTGGAGAATATTGGAGTGAAGTTAATTTTCTTTGGGAGTTGATGGTTTAATTAATATTAACTAATTAAGATTTAGGGGCGCAGGCAGCCTGGATTTTTTTAATTTTCAACTTTTTCAAGTTATTTTTTTTTAAATAGATAGATAATTCTTTGGAGAATTATAAATTCCAAAAAAAATTCATTCGGAGTTCTTCAATTAATTATTAAAAATTATTATAATTTTTGAATTGTTGCTATGCGCTGATCAATCATTCCGGTCAATTGCACATTTCTATACTTCTAAACCCTAGCATGGATGTGTAAAAATGTGTTTATAATCAAATATGTAATTGTTTTTTGCTGATTTTAAAGACTAAATTATATAACAAAAAATATAGGTTTGAATACTTTTTTCAATTTGAATAATAGGTGAATACGTTTTTTTAAGAGTAACTATGAAAATAAAGCTGTTACACATATACACGTCTACACATACATGCTAGGGTTAGGAAGTATAAGAATGCGCAATCGACCGAAATGATTGATCAGCGCATAGCAACAATTAAAAAATTATAATATTTTTCAATAACTAATTGAAGAACTCCCAATGAAATTTTTTTGCATTCTATAATTTTATAATTCTTCAAAGAATTATCTATTAATTAAAAAAAAAATAACTTGAAAAAGTTGAAAATTAACAAAATCCAGGCTGCCTGTGTCCCTAAATCTTAATTAATTAATATTAATTAAACCATCAACTCCCAAAGAGAATTAACTTCACGCCGAAAATCTCCAAAAAAACTCCAATAGAATCTATATAATAGTTTATTGTGATTCCATGCGTATTTTTATATGTATAAATATTTATATAATATACATATTCGCTCAAATCATATGTTGACTGTATATATACATGTATATTTTTTTTACATTTACTGCAGATATTTTAGTATAATAATGATGTGAATATTTATTTTTCTTTGTAAATATTAATTATTCAAGTTTGTCAAATTGAAAAGTTGATAAAATGAAATAAGATAAGTCAACTGCTACGTCAAACCTATAGTGTTTTGTAGGAATATTTTATATCGTAATAAAACGACTTCAAATTTTTAAAATTGTGTTTTGGAAGACTTTGTATGATGAATTATTATTACTTTTTCTTTAAATACCATTTGAGAATAATTATAATTCAAAATTATTTACATCTTAAGTTTTGTCGTTCATTTACAAAGTAATTCAAACAGAGCCAGAAAATTTAAAATTAAATATCACTATTTCTTCAATAAAAAAATTAGTATATG